>JAODAL010005974.1:0-138180 GCA_025379985.1 Phyllomedusa bahiana | reverse complement strand
CAAAAAATGGCCGGGAAAAATTTACTTGTATGTGCCGTTAAAAAACACGTGGGGTTTTAAAACAAAATTTTAAAAGGGCACAAACACAAAAATTAACCTTGGGAAACATAAATTTAAGGCTACGGGAAAAAATTTAAAAAAATTTTTTTGGGGCGTTGAAAAGACGGTTTATTTTTTTTCCACACACCACAAAACAACGCTTAAAAAACCCCCTGGAGGGTAAATTGGGCCAAAAAATTGAGCCCAACAAAATAGTAGCTTTTTTAGCGTTACAATTGCGGGGTTTTCCCTACGCCACAAAAACAAGAAAATACAGTTAAAATTAAAACCCTTTGCTTGGAAATAAGCTACAGGAAAAATTTATATATTTTGGGCGTTGAAAAAGACGGTTTTTTTTATGTCAGCACACCAAGCAAAACAACGCAAAATTTAACCCCTTTTTTAAAATTTTGGCCCAAAAAAATTGAGCCCCACAAAAAGAAGTTTTTGTACCGTGTTTACAATTGGGGTTTTTTTTCTACCCCAAAAACAAGAGATACAGTTGAAATTTAAAACCTTTTGTTTTGGGGGAATTGGCTACGGGAAAAAATTTATTTTTTTGGGGCGTTAAAAATAAAAAGGGGTTTCCCGGGGGTCACACCCACAAAACAACGTTTAAAATTTAACCCCCTGGTTTAAAAATTGGCCCCAATAGAATTGAGCAGCCAAAAATGAAGGAAATTTGTATTGTAAAAACGCTTTTTTCCTTTAAATAATACAAAAAGGAACTGGCAAAATTTCCCATTTGGGAAAATTAAATTGTATATGCTCCTGCAGTGGACGCAAACGGTTTTTCAGACCCAAAAACCCCCCAAAAAAAATTAGAAATAAAAACATTAAGTAACGGGGTCTCTGTGGACAAGCTGAGACCCCCCCACAGAAACCCGCAAAATAAAAATAAAATTCTTCAAAAGAGCAAACACCGCGCAGCACCTTCCCTGAAAGCACAGTGAGAGGATTTGTGAGCTCCCGGCGCGTGCCCCGGTATTTTAAATGGGTGCCCGTAAACAAAAACCCCCGCCGGTCTCTGTTTGGGCTTCACCCTCTGCACTTTTCCCTTGCAGGCAATCCCCTTCTTCCCCCCCAGAGTGCTTCCCCCCATGTACCCGCCAAATGGGGGCTCCGGCCAAATTTTATCAATCAAAAGCACACTTCTTTCACCCGAAGTGGCCCCCAAAATTTTTCGACTTCGTTCCGAACCAAATTTTTTCCCTAAAAATTTCCTAAAAAAATTTCCATTTTTTCGTTAAAAATAAAATTCCCCCCATCTCTATTTAAATTGGGGATTGAAAAATTTCCCCAGATTTTTTGCCCTTATATGTAAGAAAAGCGATACTAAATTACAAAAAATTTTTTTCCTCTAAAATAAATTCAAAATTACAACACTTCACTCACATGATAAAAAATATTGTCATGGAAAGATGGATAACTATAAAATACCCCAGAAACAAAAGGGGGAAAATTTTTTTGGCCTAAACCTGAAACTCATCGGGAAAATTTGGGACCTTGATTGATTTTTTTTAGTCTTTTTTTCAAACCCAAAATGAACCATCTCTCCCAAACAAGGGTTCATTCGGTGCCCGTCTGGACGCAGACACTTAGAACCTTCACAGAAATCTGTCACCATTAGGCACGATCTGCCATCTGGTGCTAGTCGGTATTCATCCACACAACTACATATAAAAAATAAAAAAAAATCAATAAAAATCTTTAAAAAAACAAATAAATTTTAAAAAATAATGTTTCAAACAAAAAAACCCCTTTCCCCACCAGTAATTTTTGTTTATTTTGTGCTATTTTTTTGTCTTTGCCTTCCCAAAAGCAATACATTTCAAAATTTTGCATAGGGCATAGTCATGAAACCCTTTTTAAAGGGACAGGTTGAAACTAATGGAACCCACTTTTCTGACCATGAAATTTGTTTTTGAAATTATAATTATTATTCTTGTAAAAATAAAGGGAATGTTTTTTGTTTTAAAGGATTTTAACTGGGGCAGAAAAAATTACTTTTTAAAATTTTTAATTTTTGGGGGTTTACCCGAATTCAAGCAAAACCCAATTTTTTATAGTTTTCATTATTTTTTTCACTACAAATTTTAAAAAAAAATAAAAACTATCGGCGACAGCTATGAAACGTTGCGTATGTGGGTTCATAAAACGGGGGTTGGGGTTTTTTCCTTGAATACATGGCAAAACCTTAGGCCCGCATTAAAAGTCCCAAATTTTTGGCACAAAATTTCGGCGGGTTTTTTGGCATATGAACTGCTCATACTTTTAATCGAACGGGGAAAAGGTTTTTTTAGCTTAAAGCACACCAGAAATCTGGCGCTTTCCCTGTTTAACATTTTGCCCTTTTATTATTAAAATTTAAATATTGCATAAATGGTTTTCCTAAAAAAAAAATAACTTTTTAATTTTTTTAAATCTACATAATTTTTTTAAAGAAAACCAAAAAATTTTGCAGAATACGTTTGTTTAAGCCTTCCTCCTTTTAAAACCCTTCCGGGCAGGAGCAGAATTTTGGCACAAAAAGGGGCAGATCTGGGGGTTTTAATGCAATAAAAAACCCAGCCCAGCCCCCCCATACTTGGGAAAAAGGACCCCAATTGAAGGCAAAAAGGGGTTTTCTCCTTCTGTCTAATTTCCCCAAATTTAGGTGATAAAGTTTAAAAAAAGCAAGTTTTTTAAAAAAGGCAATAACTGGAGTGATCTCTATCACTTTCCCAATTATATTGAGGATTTCAGTTTGTTTTGGACAAACCAACAAAATTAGAAAAAACCAACAGGATTTGTTTTTATCTCTAGCCCCCTCCCGGCAAGGGCGGGTTTGCCACGAACTAACAGCCAGCCAGCCACCCATGAAATGGTTGGGGCCTCACTCCATAAGCCTCCCCTGTAATTGTTTCTCAAGCCATTTTCCCCCCTCCTCCCCCCTTAAATTTTTTAATGGGGGAACCCCCAAAGGTGTTTTGCCTACCTCTGCTTACTCTTTGTCCCAGCCCTGCATCACTGCACCTAGACTTGATTATCTGTTACACTCTGGACTTTTCCCATTTTTATTTTACTCACTTCTCCGCAGTCCAGCCTCCGGGCCCCGGGCTTCGTCAGCCCACTATATTGTAAATGCAAAAATTTTTCCCCCTGTTTTCCCTCTTGAAGGGTTCAATTTTAAAGATCCCACATCCTGATTTTTGGCAGCTAGGGGGTCATCTCGCCTTTTAAAAGGGGACAGAAAAAATTTTAAACACCCGTCAACCCTAAATGCTCCTAAATAAACCAAGAAACAATAAGTATACAGTTGGGGAAAGGGGCTAATTTTTAAATTTCTGTGATTACATTTTTTCATTTCCCGGGGTCTACCCAACCAGTAACGAAAGAAAAGTTTTATGAAAAGCATAAATAAAAAAAGTCCCATGAAATTTTTTAACACGCAGGAAGACCCTTAACCGTATAAATGACACATTTTAAAAACCCTAAATTTTTCAAGTAGAAAAACCGGCCCCAAAGCCTAATTCAATTGCTTATTCAAACAGCCCCGGGTCGAATTCAGATATAAAAAACAGAAAAAATATTAAGAGACTGACACATGAAGTTCCTCTGTGGAACTTGAAAAAATATTTTTCATTCAGCATTTACCTCTAAAAAAAAAAAGAAAAAGGATCTCTCATTAATTAAATTTGGGAAAAGAATTTTGAGGGTGGGTTTTCATCTTTTTTTAAAAAATTTTGAAAAGTACGCCCTTTGCTTTGAACACTGTAGTGGTTGACTCTAGGCTGTAGCTACATAGAGACTTTTGTTGCACAATCTTTTGATATAGCTAAAGAAATTACGATGCATTTCCCGTTTAAAAACTTTAAAACAGTCCCTTTCTGGGCTGTGCTGTTTCCCCAAAAGATAAACTGAAAAGGGTTTTTCATCAAAGGGTTTTCCCCCTTACCCCCCGCCCTGTTTTCCCCCAAAAAGGGCCCCTTTTAATTTAAAAAAACTTATTTTAACTTATTTTTGGTTTTTTATTTCCCCCCCCCACCCACAAACATTATATACACTCCAATTTGGGGTCATTTTGGAGAGATATCATCTGTTGTAAGCAAAGTTGTTCACAGCCTCCATTAGACCCATCTGAGCAGTCAAGTCCTTTGGTGTAATCATAGCAGCCACTTCCATCCTTCATCGGCTTTAATCCCTCAGGACACTAGAAGAGAAAGGGAAAAAAAAGGGAAATTTAAAAATAAAAAATTGTCTTTTTAAAAACAATTTTTGTGTAAAGTTGTTTTTTTAAAGTAAATTTGAAATTTTTTTTTTAAACCCGACAAAACAATCTGTTAAATCAATAATACAAAAATTATCGGGCGTCCCCAATGGAAACTACTTTTTTGGAATACCCGTATGTTTTTTTTAGAATTTTAAATACCACAGCAAAATAACACTTTCAATTATAAAAATTTTGAACATTATCATCACTCACATTTTTCTTTGCACTCCACTGTCCCTTACATACAAATAAGGGTAATTTTCTAGGGATACAAATCAGTATGTTATTGAAATGTGGGATGAGATACAAGCAAACACAAGGAAAAACATACAAACTCCCCTTTCAAGTGCCTTTTTTTGGTTTTTAAAAACTAAAAACCCCAATATCAAGTGAAAAAATCCAAACACCGAAACCCCCACTTACCTTTCCTCCAAATGACAAAAAGTAAATGTAATTTTTAAAAAAGTTTTCCCGCCCCCCTCACACATTTTTAAGACAAAATCCATAGGGGATGGGAAAAAGGGGGCCCAATTTTAAACGGGGAAGTTCCAAGTGCAACTAATTACTTTTTAAAAAAAAAGAAAAAAGAGTTTGGCTACAAAAAAATTTTTCAGTTTAGGGAAGCAAAAAATCCAAATATCAAGACTTTACAAACTTAACAATCAATACAAGATTCGTGAGCGGTTCCTCATGGCCCTTTTTAAAAAGAAAAAAACATCAGAAAAGCTCAAATTCCCCATTTTGGGAAAACCAAAACTAAAAATTTCAAACCTAAAATTAGTTTTTGGGGGCCAGGGCTTGCAAAAATTAAACCTAACCCAAACCAGGGAAACTGGCCCTACTCCAAAAGAGTTAACACACGGGTTTTTTTTTTTAATTTTCTAATTTATTCCTCCGGCAAATTTTCCCATGAAAGAATAGAAAGGAAAGGGGCAAAATAAAAAAGTAACCCAAATTTTTGTTCCCCACTTTTCCCACTTTTTTTTTTTACTTGGGCTCTAGTTGCAGGTTTTTAAAGAACTCAAATTTTCCTTAAAAAAAAAAAAAACTGACTCCACTTTTTTTTTTGCTACCCGCTATCCTAAGGCGGCACAGAGAGAGGGTAATAAATTTTGGGGTTGAAAAGCTTAAGAAATAAGTACTTTAAAAACAGATGTTCTTCCTAGTAAACTTCTGATAGCAGATCAAGACTATACTAAATGGAAAAAAATAAAAGGTTACATTTACTTCAAAATTTTTACGGCCCCAGTGTCCCGTTTGGAGGCAGGGCACTGCTCCGCACTCCCGCAGTTTTTTCTTAATTTTTTTTTTCTTTCAGGAGGTGATTGAGTTTCTTGGCTCTCACCTGATTGGGAAAGGGGATTGAGGGACCAAACCTCACCTGTTTTGGAAAGGGGGATTAAAAGCACCCGGCTCCCCAAATGTAGGAAGGGACCCGAGCACCCCCCCGGGTTCCCAAACTGTAGGAAGGTTTATTGACAAACCCCCACTCACCTAACAGGGGGTCGTCAGCGCTAAAATTTAAACCCTGACTTTAATACCCCCTTTTAGGGTGTCAGGAAACCAGTCAGTTTTTTTTGCTGGCTGGGGCCCTTCCTTTTCCCCGCTCCCCCACGTCCCCCCCTTGCCGCCCCGTGGGCCCTTTTTAAAAAAGGGTTCCGGGAACCCCACCTTTTGACATGGGACCAAAGGGGGGATGCCACGCCCCCCCGAAGATGTCGGAAAGGAGTACCGTTTTTCTTTAAGGGTTTGGGGGAAACCCCGGGAATTCCGTTTTCCTGCACCCCCCCAGAATGGGCGTTTTTCCCCGGTCTTGGTGGGCCCAGGGGGGGGAAAAACGTTCCCCCCGCTTTAAAGGGCCCAAAACCGGAAATAAGGAAGGGGGGGCATGTTGCCTTCTGCATCGGCATTCGGTTTTAAAACCCTTTTGGCCCCCCCCCGCGACGTTTTCCCCCGGTAGTTCTGGGCTTCCCAGGGCGGGGGGACTTTTTTCCCCCCCATAAAATAAACTGGCCCTTAGGCAGCAAGGCATTTGGGTTTTTGCTGCGCCCGCCCTTTTTGGGGAACCATGCGGTAAAAATTTGGGGTGGTTGGGCCCTTTTCACTGACTGCGGGGGGGAGGATGGACTTCCCCCGTGGCTGCGGGTGCTCCCAAACCCGCTTCCCAAAGGCGTTCCCCGGGGGCCCTTCCCGCAGGGCCCTGAATTTAAATTTTAGCCCCCCGGGTTCCGGGGGCTTGGGGCCCCGCCTCGGGTTGGGCCAAACCCCAAAAGGGCCCCGGGCCCCCCCCAGGAAAGGGCAGAAACCCCATTACCCGGGCTTCTTTTGGGGGTGGATTTAAATTTCGCCATTTTCCGGTTTTTTGGGCGTCCTGGCGCTTGCTGCATCTCCGGGGTTCCGTGGGGGGACACAGCCCCTTTGAGGGGGTAATTTGGCCCTTTGTTTTGGGTCATCACCCCGCCCCACACACCCTTTTACCTTTTTCCCTTTTTTAAAGGGGGGGTTTAAAAAACCCCCCATGCAAAGCAGTGGAAAATTTTATTTTCGCTTGTGCCCATTGCCACAAGAAGTTTTTTTTGGGCGGCCACCCGGTGCCCCTTTGAAAACCCTTTGCGTTTCCCTCGGGCCAACCGCCGGGGAAACCCGAACCCTATTTGCCGGGATTTTTGGTACCCCCCCAAAAATAACTGGGGCAAACCTGCCCCAAGTTTTTTTCCCAGGCTATGGTTTCGGCCATAGAGCGAAAAGCCTTCCCTCCCTCGCTGCCCCCTTAGCCCCCCCCAGGCCGGGCCTGTACGGAGATTTCCCATAAGAGGGTTAGAACCCCTCTCTCCCGTTATCACCTAATCTCTCCTGATGGACAGGGGTCAAAAGATGAGGCTCCATTTTGGGGAAATTTTTGGGCCCCTTTAATTTGGGGACTCCTCTGTTTCGGACAACGAGATAATGGAAAGGCAGCAGCAGTCCAAGCCCTTATCTGGGCTGTCAGAGACTCCCTCCATTTTAAAATGGGGAAATTAAAAAGGGGCCGAATTGATTCTAAAAAATTTTTTTAAAGGGTTTCAGCAAAAATTCGATTCTGCACCAAAGTTTATGGATTTTCGCGGGAACAAAATCGTCTTTTTTTCAAAAAAATTGGCCATAAAACATAGGCGTGACAGGGGAAACGGGAAGAACTATGGGGGGAAAAAAGGGAAAAACCCCTTTAAAATGACATTTTCAGACATGAAGCCAATCAGAAACCCAGGGGGCTTCTGTGAAAATCAAAAATACGGGGTGTGTTTTATTTCTGCCCCAAAATCCCCTAAATTCCATCGGGTTTTCACTTTGGTAGGGTTTTTAAAAATTCAGAGGTAAATTTTTCCCTTTTTGGAACATAACACTTTAAATTTAAATGGCATTTTTTAAATTTGGGAAAGGTAAAAGGGAGCACCCATGGGCGCATCAGCCCCCCGCCAACAAAATTCCCAAACTTTATAGGGGTTGGGGGGAACAACATTTCATATTTTGGGAAATAACAACCCATAAAGCGCTTTGTCAGGGTGGTATGGGCGCAAACATCGACGACCTCCTGTTTGAAAGGGGGGTCGCGATGTACCCTCCCCAAAGTTTGTGGATTATCAAAAGAAAATTTCAGCAAAATTTAAAAATTTTACCTTTACGAACAATATAAAAAAAATTTGACTTTTTAGATTTGACTTTGGGAGGGGAAGGGGTTACGTTAAAAGGTGGGATTAAATTGTTTAGGAACCCCCAATTGGGGCAACACGCTGTTAAAACAGCCCAGCAACCCCCCCAAATACACACTATTCCCGAAATTCCCCGAAGGGGGGGAATATATCAAGCGGGGAGAGGGGGAAACTAGGGAAAAAAGGGGACTTCCTGACAGAAAAAACAAAAATTTGATAAAGATTAAGGATGAGAAACTATCAAACACTTGCTCAAAGAAGTTTTTAAAAAAATTTAAAGAATACCACCCAACTTTCCCTTATTGTACAAAAAAAAAAAAAAAATAAGGGCCAAAAAAGGGGAAAAAAAATTATCACATGGAGAAAAACCATTTATTCCCCAACTAATACAGGTTTAACTAAATAAATTTTAAAAAAAAATTTTTTTTAAAGAACCAAAAATTTTTGCGGCAGGATGAGATTCTCATGGGTTTAAGGAAAGAAAAAGGGAAATTTAAAAAAGTGTCCCTAAAAAGAGGCATCACATTAGCTAACCAAGTGTCACCAAGAAACCTTTTTATAGCAATAAAGAGAAAATTTGGTTACAGTATAAAGGGGTTTTTACCCCTTGGTAAAACCAGATGTAACCCAAAGCCCTTTGTTAAAAAAGGTAACATTTTTTGTAAATGGGCACCAAACAAGACACTTTAAGCTGAAACTTTATGCCCAACTGTGAAACAGACCTTTTAAAACCTATTAAAATTTTGGGGGGTGCACCCTTTAATTTGTTTGTATTAGGAATACAAATAAGAAAAGTCAAACAAAGATTGGGCAGAAAAATTTTGGCAGGTATACCAAAAAGGGCAAATACAAATTTCAGGTGCTGTAAACTTTTTTAATAGAAAAATATGAAAAGCAAAAAATTTCAACTTTAAAAAGTGGATAATGGAAAGGTAGTAAAGCCAGTATGGGGGGGGGACTGGGAAAAATAAAGTGAGAAAAACGCAAAGCGTACTGGGGAAAAGACATGTGGGCACGTTTCTCCCCACGGGGGCCCTTTAAAAGACGCAAAGGGAAACCTTTTTAATTTCACTTTAAATTTTCCTTTCTTTTTAGGGCCGAAAATTTTTAAACCTTTGCTTAAAATGTATATTTTTAAAGTTTTTTTTAAAAAAAAGATCGGGTTTAAAAATAAGAAAAGAAAAACCCAAAAAAATTTATAGCAAAATTTTTAAAGAAATGACAGACTTGGAAAACCGTGTTTTTCTTTTTTTTTTGTTTTTTTTTTCCATTGGAAAATTAATATAGTAAAGGAACACTCCCCTCATAAAAACTACTCGCTTTGGGGCCTCCATAGATCCCTAAATGTTCACTCCCTTTTTTTTCCATTAACTATAACTTTGTTTATGTAAAAAGTATAAATAGACATCAGTATATGAAAAAAGAGATAAAAAGAAATTAAAGGACAAGGGTAAATAAAGACAAACCTGTAAAAAAAGCCTATGTTTAAACCCCTGTTAAAAAATTCCCAGGGTTAAATGCTAAAAAAAATTACAACCCGTGGAAAAACCGTGGAGGTTTTAAAAAACCATGTGACAAAAGTTTTCCCATTGGGAAATTTAAACATGTAAAGGAAACTTTCCCTTTTAGATCTATCTTGCTCCCCCGCAAAAGATCAAATAAGTTCACTTTTTTTTCTGTCCATTACCCCTAACATAGTGTTTTTAAAGATATAAACAGACGATCAGGTATATGAAAAAAGAGAGAAAAAAAAATTAAATTTAAAATGAAAAATTAAAAAGAAAAAACCCCTTTTAAAAATGCCCATGTTGAAAACCATTTTTAGAAAAACCGAGGGTTAATTTTCCCGGCAACGCCCAGGGTGACGTAACCAAGAACGTAGTCTTTTTAACTATAAATATGTTAAAGTTAGCCAAAAGTTTTTTTATGCTGTAAAAAGAATCCCCAGGGGTTTGAAACGCGTTAGCGTTTTTGATGCTTTTTTTCACGTCCTGTGGACCTAAAATATGAATAAATCGTGGGGGTAAAATTTAAACCCCCTGGAGTCCCTTTTCCCCCCCTTTTGGGGTCCCCCTTGTTATTTGGGATTTTTTATCCAAGGGTTTTAATTTTTTCCTCTTGTTTGTGGGGGGAATTTTGAGTCAAATACAGGGTGTGTTTTTTCCCGGCCCCCTAACCCCTTGGGAAACCCAACCCGGTTTTTCTGAGGGTATTTTTTATCCAAGGGTTTTTTAAAAAATCTTCTTGTTTGTGGGGGAATTAGGAGCCAAATAAAGGGGGGTCCCGTAATTTTTAACCCCCTATACCCAAGTGAATCCCATCTTTGGGGATTTCTGTAGGGTAATTAAAACCCAAGATTTTTAATTTTTTCCTCTTTTTTGTGGGGAAAATTTTTATCAAATTCAGGGGGGTGTAATTTTTTGCCCCATATACCCTGAAAACCCATCTGGTTATTTCTTAGGGTATTTTAAAAACCCCAAGGGTTTTAAATTTTTCCCTTTGGTTTTTTGGGGAATTAGGGGTTAAATACAGGGGGGTGTGTAAAATTTTTGCCCCATATACCCCCTGAATTCCAAAATGGTTTACTGTGTAGGGGAAATTTTAATTTCCCAAGGGTTAATTTATCTTCTTGTTTGTGGGGTAATTTTGAGCAAAAAAACAGGGGGTGGTATTTCTTTCCCCATACACCCTGAAATCCATCAACTTCAGCCTGTGGGGGTATTTTAATCTGTGGCCCCAAAAGGTTTAATTTTTTCCATTTTTTGGGAGAATTCTGTGTTAAATCCATTTCTGTTATTTTTTAGCCCTACATACATCTCAAAACCAGCCAATTCAATCTCTTGGGATATTGCTATCTATGGCAAACAGTACTCTTTTTCACTTAAGTGGGGGATCTCTTAAAAAAGCTGTTACATGTTAACCTCCCCCCCCCCAAAAAAAAAAGGGGGGAAAAGAGTTCATCAGTAAATTTTTGGGATTGACGTCACTATTTATTTTTTCCCCTTTCCCTTTTATCCTTCATGGTCCTGCTTTTAACTATCAATAATCCATCATTTTCTAAAGCTTAAAAAAAACAGGAGTTTACCCAAAAATGTAAAATGAAATAATTTTTCAAAAGTCTTTTTTTGGTTTTGGTTTTCCACTCCTGCTTTTTGGGTATCTTTTTATCAAAACAAACCTGATCCCAAAAAAAGGATGTCATACTAGCCTTACGGCTTCTCCAAGACACAATCCTTTGTTTTGTCCTTTTTATTTCCCTTTTGACAGATTAAAAAAGGGGAAAACCCAAAAATAGTAGCAAAGTCATAAGTGGGGGAGGATAGAAAAAAGCATTGGAAAAACCCCCAACGGTGGTCAGTTTTGGGAGCACATGATTTGGTTTACAGAGTTGCAAATTACAGATTGTGGAGATGGCAGCAGCATGATTAGGCCACAGATTGGCACAACGACACAGCGTGGAGGTGGCGGCAGCAACAGCAGCAGCATCAGGCTGGAGAGTGGCACAATGTCATAATTTTGAGGTGGAGGCAGCTAGGGGACATAATGAGGAGGTGGCGGCAAAAGCAGCAGCATCAAGCCAGAGAGTGACATGGTGACATAGCCTGGAGGTGATAGCAGCAGCAGCATGAGGAGACCTGAGTGGTGAGGTGGCAGCAGCATCAGAAGGCTACATAATGGCCCAGTGAAGAGTGGGGAGGTGTGGGGCAATTCCAGTCCCTGGTTATGATGGTGGGTGGTAGAAGGAGCAGCTGGCAGCAGATGTGTGGCATCAGGCGGGTGGCAGCATCAGAATAGTAGATGAGGCAGGTTGTTAGAAGATTACACGGTTCAGGGTCTGCTCCAGATGCTGCTGCTGGTGGGTACCTAAATCACTAGGGGGGATCATTACCAATGGCTGCACTCTCTCACTGACACCACAAGTCCACTACCTTGGGATAACCTTTGACTCCAATGTGGCCTTTCAAACCACACAGCCAAACCCTTACCCTTGCTTCCACCTGAAAAATATCTCCCGAATCCACTCATTCCTTCACTTTGACAACACAAAAATGCTTGCCCTCGTCATCTCACGACTAGACTATTGCAACATCCTTCTCAGTGGCCTCCCATATAGCACCCTTGCTCCCCTTAACTCTGCTGCCCGTCTGATTCACCTCTCTCCTTGTTTTTCTCTGTTCATAGTTACTTTCTGTTTTTTTCTGTTCATAGTTTCTCTGTTCTGTTCAGCTCAAGGAGGATGTGCTTGGTGGTGTAGGAATGTCTAAAGTGCTTGAAAAGTTTCCTGGCCAGTTCTCTGAACGGTGCAGAGTCCACCACCTGAAAAGGGAGGGACTGCAGTACCACCATCTTGGACAGGAGCACAGTCAGCTTCTGCACCTTGGGATGGCTAGAAGCATACTGCTTTCTACTGGCAATCATCTCGGTGAATGACTACTGGCACCATGAGTGGCGAAGAGCAGGAGCATCTGGGCTGGTAGATGATGTGAAAGACAGACAACTCCCTTCGGCAGAGGTGGTGGAGCTTTGACTGCCTGAAATGGGAGGTGTGCCACTGGGTGCTTCTGCTGCGGCAGGATGGACCACCACATCTGAGCCACTGGTATGGTGACGTTGCATATGTTAACACAGGGCTGTTGTGCCGTTAGGTCCCTGGCCACGCTTTACTTTCTGCCCACAGGTTCTACATAAAGCCATGTTTGTCTCCTCCGGTGTCTTGGCAGAAAACTGGCACACCACCGAGTAGGTGATTGTAACACCAATGCTCCGCACTGACTGACTGTTACTGCCGTTGCCCCAGTGAGCCCCTGCGCTGCTACTTTCTGGGACCTGCAAAGTGGGTGGTCTAAATCATGGCCAATTGGCTCCCGACCTCGCATTGCTGCTACCCTGCTGACTCCCGGCCACACTACCGACTTGCCGGCTGTGCCACTGCCTGATGTGCAAGCTGCTGCTCTCTTCTTCTCCTGATGATGATGATTAAGCCCTTGCTTCCAGGGCCGGGACGATGGGTAGTCGAAGGTAGGCGACCGCCTAGGGCGCCACTTCATCCCAGGCAGAAAAGGGGGCGCAAGGAGGCATGGAGTGGGCTGAATTTTCCATTTGGGGTGCACTTTATGCCTTGTTTAACTAGGGCACCATAATACCTTGTCCCAGCCTTGCTTGTTTCACCCGGCTTCCAAGTGCGATCGGCTACATCGATTAGTGTTTGCCTGTCACCACTGTCCTCCTCAATGGTCTCACTGTACAGAGCCTGACCACTTGCAACATAACCCCCCATGCCACTCTCCTCATCACTACTTTCCCGCTTCTGCAAGAAGCAGCAGATGTCTTCCCCACCTCTATGCTGCCCACTGTCCTCAAATAGTTCGTCCTCACTGTATAGTGATACAGAGCCCACAACACATAGTAGCTCTCTGGCTGTGGGAGCCGAACGGGACAGAGGCGGGTTGAGGACAGGTGAGGGCGACTGCTCCTGGGCAATGCCAACTAAAGGTTGTGTCTTACGGATGCACCGACTCTTTGCCGGGGTTGTCAGATGTCATCTTGGAGAAAGTGGATGAACTAGTCAACCATTCGAGAACCGTTGGCTTGGTGGTCAACACACAGCGGAGTGACTCCTGCTGTGACGTCCCCTTACTGTGCTGCGACCTGTGTCTGCTCCAGGAACCTACTATTGTGTTCTTTGACTCTATAGTAGGATCTTGGCCCTCAGCTTGGCTCTCAATCTTGTTTTGAAGGACATGCAGTCTTCACCATTTGAGCCACTACGGGAAGCTTCCCTATGTTTACTTTCATGGAAGGTAGCCTTTCTGCTGGCCATTACCTCCATCCGCCGAGTGTCTGAACTGGCGGCTTTATCATGCAAGTCCCCTTTCTTGGTTCTGCATAAGGACAAGGTTGTTTTGCGTCCTGTTCCTTCATTTCTCTCTAAGGTGGTTTCATCGTTTCATATCAATGAGGACATAGTTCTGCCCTCTTTTTGTCCCTCGCCCTCTCATCCTCGAGAGCGAGTGTTTCATTGTTTAGAATTGGTCAGGGCCGTTCGGATCTACCCCTCTGTTATGGTATCCTTTAGGCGCTCTGAAGCCCTCTTTGTCATTCCGAAGGGCCCATGACTCTAAGGCCACCATTGCCAGCTGGATCCGGTCTGCAATTTCGGAAGCCTATCGGTCTTGGGGGTAAACCCCTTCCGTTTTGGGTCACCGCTCACTCCACACGGGCGGTTGGTGCTTCCTGAGTGGTTCGGTATCAAGCCTCAGCTTTACAGGTGTGCAAAGCTGCCACCTGGGCTTCGGTCCTTACTTTTTCTAAGTTCTACCAGATCCATACCTTGGCCTCAGCTGACGCAAACCTCAGCCGTAAAGTGCTTCAGGCAGCAGTGTGCTAATGCTTATCACTGCTGATGAATTTTTTAGTTGTTACCTCTTTTGTCTCCCCCCCCTCTTGGACTGCTATAGGATATCCCAGGGTGCTGTGTCCCCCAATGACATTGGAGAGAAAACTGGATTTTCCTTTTCTCATCCGATTCATTGGGGGACACAGGTCCCTTTTTCTCCATGGAATCGGTGTGCTTTTTTTTTTTTTGTTCTTCCTTTCGGCCACGGCTTTTGTACCAACTGATCAGCCTGGCATAAGCAGGAGGGATATAGGCCAGCAGGGTGGGCACAACACGTTGGGTCAACCTAGTGTCCACCTCCTAGGGCAAGGGCCTATACCCAAGGTGCTGTATCCCCCAATGAATTAGATGTCTAGTGTATCTCTAGACATCTGTATAGTATCATGATATTCTCACAATGACCTGTTGCAGAGATGGTTGCATTTTCAAAGGATATCTATAAATAAACAGTTCCATGCCCCAAAATCTCCACACACGACACACTGTGGACAAAATGTATATATCCTAAATGTACCTCCTTTATTCCCTTTCTCTTCTTTTATTATAGACAGAAGCTAGTTTCCACACTCCTTACCTTTAAAAAAAACTTAAAAAATTACTAAGTTAAAACTAGATTTAAAGATAGCAAATTCCAATGAGCAGAGGATTTGATATGATGTGTCTGGACTTTCATGCACAAAACTTCATTATAACGACTATACCATACTTCTCTACAATATTTAAAATGTACCTCCCAGTGCCAGGCTCTGTATGAATGGCTTACTGACCGCTTCATATTAATATTGTAATCCCCAATCCAAAATATTAGACAGCGCCCTGAGACAATTGGTGTTGAATTTAGACACATAGGATTTTCAACAGCAATGCGAGGCTGTTTAGTGGAAAGAAATAGTAGGTAAACTAACAATATTTCTAATCAAAGGAGAAAAACCTCTGATCCCAACTGTATGAAAATCCACATCTTGCCCCTCAATAGCTCATTGGACAAATAAAGTAAGCCACCTAGAGGTGCTTGCAATAATATCCTGGCCCACCTCCCATTCCATCATCGGTAATATCCACACTGTCTAAGGAAATTCCAAACAAGACCTGCTCCAAAGGCTTCAAAACATTTAGGAAATTTGGTTATTACTTAGTTTGAAGCATCCCCTCATACAATTATTCCCTTACCTCCTCAGCCCATTGATCCAGTGGTAGTGCCTCCTGGTCGGCAACTCGTTCAAACACGGTGAGGAATGCCTCAATGTCATCTTCATCTTCTGGAGGCCTTCCATGACGGTTCTCCTAGCTCGATGTCCCTCATCCCGTGACGGCGGAGCTGGAGTTTCCCGGGTCCGCATGGCATCCGTCAATATGGCCATCTTTTGCATCAGCAGCTGTTTGGTGGCTTGCTGTGCCTGCATGGCTTCAGTATGCGCTTTCTGCTGCTGTTTCGTGGCCTGTTTCTGCACCTGCATGGCTTTGGTATGAGCTATCTGCTGCTGCACTGTGGTTTGCTGCTGCTGCAGATTAGCCTGTCACAGGTGCTTAATCAGCTCCTCCATCTCAGCAGTTGTAGCTTGGCTCTGTACTGCTTTGACCCAGGACATAAACGGCGGATTCGTGCCTGCGTCCTAAAACCACTTGTGGGAGATTAAACTCAGTGGTAGTACAAATAAATGTCCTCGGAGTACGTGGATGACTTTTTGGCTTTTACTTAGCCACAGTTCATACAGGTAAACAAAACAACATGGCTTGACTTCAGCCTTGAAACATAACAAACACAGTCTGTGTGGATAACTCACAGCCCCTAAGTACTCCTGGTTCATTCCCTCACCCAAAAACAGGGGAAATGGGCGCACGGCAGATTGCAGGCTGGAGCTCAAACTTTCCGCCTTTCCTTCAGTCAGACCAACACACTGACTGAGAACCACACCCCCTGATTCCCCAGACTTCCTGCCTAAAATAGGCCAAACCCTGGCCTAGATACATGGGAGGAGTCCTCCCACCCAACTCTTTGGACTGCTGCAATAAAAGCCTGGCCTGGATCGACTGCTATTTAGCAGTCATACTACTAGAAAGAAGCCAATGTCAGTACCCTAGCAATACTGACAACACTAGAAGGCTTTATTTCATGAGGATCAGGAACCTCGGTGACACGTATCTGCCATCCAGGACGGCACCTTGTGCCTTCTTACACATGTTATATACCATCTCTTGTAGAACACACTTTGCAAACCATAGTGGTTGATTATAATGTATTATTTCCTACTTTCCTATCACCACATACAATTATTTACTGTTGGTGTTTGTTATCATCCACTGACTAACGGTGTGTACTTCAATTTAATATATTCTTCTCTTTGCTTACGATGTGCTGCTTATTCATGTGTTATTAAAAAGATAATTAAAACAAAAGAATATAATTGTTCAGCGCTCTACCCCAAAGATGTGTCCATTATTAAATAAAATCTCACAAAAATGCTATACATACATGTACACTAAAAAAGCCAATGATGCCCCTTAATTAAATAATTAATTTAAAACCCTATTAAAGTGAATAGAGCTATGCTGTCCTTTCCTATTGTGGGGCTAGTAGAGTCTAAATTGACCAGTGAGCAGTGGTATAGTCATACAAAACTCTGTTGGTTTTGGCAGGATCGGCAAACCTATTTGTGTAGTGGTCTCCGAATTCTCTGTGACAGCAGATGTTGGTAGAAGAAGGATGAGGCATGGGAGGAGATAAGTAAATGTTTCTGGTAATGCCTTATTTCCACAAAGATAAGCTAAAGTATCTGTCAACTACTGATTTCTTTCTCCTGGAAAGGCTGAGGATACCCGTTTACTGGAGGTACATGGAAGAAGTAACTCTCCGTTATTTCATGCTTATGCCCAGTTTTAATTTAGTAGGAAAATTTCTTTAATATTATTTATAGCTCTAGGTTCTTTTTCTGGCAACTCATCCAACTGTTCTCCAATATGTCTTTACCAGGGGCGTTGTTAGGCAGTTTTATAAAGGGCATAAGCCTGCTGATCCAAACCAGTTGTCCCCCTTACTACACTAGAGCCTTATTGCACTACTCTTAAAGGAGTTTTACCAATGAGGCATTTCATGCCTTGTTTGTCCTGCTTCAGCTGTCAGTGTGTTCAAAAGGGGTGTTACAAGTGGTCCCACGTCCCGACCCATGGGCGGCGGGCGCACTCGGGTCCCTGCCGTTCCTCCGGTCTCGGGTACGGGTTGCACCGTGGTCCGTGGGTTGGGGCACGGGCGGTCTCACTCCTTTTCACAGGAGTACTTACCCGACCGCGTTCCTGCTTCCTCTCCTTAGGGCGCGCGCGTGCTGGCTCTCCCATATGAAAAGGGCCAGCGGCTGATTGTCAGCCACTGACCCTATATAAGGTTTGTGCCTCCGGCATGTCCTCGCCGGATTTTCAGTGCCACATGCCTCGAGAGAAAGCCTTTCCTGCGCATCTATGTCTAGTCCGTGTACCTGACCCTCACTACGTTTCCTTGACCACGAATCTACGCTGCCTGCCCTGACTTGTCGCCTGACCTTGACTACGAGTTTCGTCTTACGGTTTGGTACTTCGCCGCATCTCGGCCTTGCGGCGGGCTCTTGTGGACACCGGGACCTACTTGGACTCCGATCCCTGGCGTAGCCATCACCACCGCTTGCGGTGGTCCAGTGGATCCTGCCGTAAGAGTAGGATCCCGCCACGGTGCCACTGCCTAGTGATACGGATCTTACGACAATCGTTGCCCAGCAGTTGCAACAGACTGCGCAACAAGTGCAGTAATTAAACCAGCTGACCGCCATGATGCAGCAGCTCCTGGCCAACCAGCAGCAGTCGTAATCTCCACCTGTTGCTACACCCCCGTCTGCTGTTCCGCTCGTGATTGTGAGCCCAAAGCTCCAACTGCCGTTACCATCAAAGTTCAAAGACGGGGACCCGAAGCTCTGCAGGGGATTCAACACCCAGTGCTCCATGCATGTGGAGCTGATGGCCGACCAATTCCCCACTGAGCGATCGAAGGTGGTATTCGTGGTCAGTCTGCTCTCTGGAAAGGCCCTAGCTTGGGCTACACTTCTTTGGGACAAGAGCAATCCGGTGACGGCTGACTTGCAGGCCTTCCTCAAGGAGTTCCGCAGCATCTTCAAGGAACAAGCTCGTGCATCTTCTGCAGAAACGGTGCTCCTGAACCTTTGCCAGGGCGATTCTCCGGTGGGAGACTATGCAGTCCAGACCTTGGCTTTGGAGCTGTCCTGGAACGATGCTGCCCTGTGTACCACTTTTAAGAAGGGTCTTTCCAGAAGGGTAAAGGACGCACTAGCTGCTAGAGACATCCCGTCTTCCTTGAGCGAATTGATCCACCTGGCAACCAGCACAGATGTACGCTTCACCAAGAGGCAGGAGGAGCTCCGGCAAAAACGTGACCTAGTGCGGCCCCCGTCGATTGCCTCGTCTGGCTCTGGTGTTCCAGAGGCCTCCACTGCTGCTTCCATTACCATCCGGTGAGGAGACCATGCAGGTGGATCGAGCTCATGTGTCGGAGCAAGAGTTGTCCTGTTGCCGAGCGGAGAAGTTGTACCTTTACTGCGCCAGTCCAGATCATTTCAGTAGATGCTGTCCGATTCATCCCCAGCGACTGGGAAACACCCGCATCTAGGCCACGTTGGAGAGGTCCCTAGGTGTGAATTCTCCCTCTCCATGACTGACGATGCCAGTCGAGATCACTATCATTTCTGGTTCGTGCCTTTCTGGACTCGGGTTCTGCCGAGAACTTCATCCATGCCACCCTGGTGTCCCAATACCACCTACCGGTGGTTTGCCTGGAGAAGCCATTGGTGATATCTTCGGTAAGTGGAGAGCTCCTTAGTGACACCATTCAGTATATTGCTAAGCCAGTGTCCCTCCGCATAGGGGCCCTGCACAAGGAGAAGATCACCTCTTACATATTGCCTTGTTCGTCCTCTGTGATTCTGTTGGGGCTTCCGTGGCTGCAGCGCTATGCGCCTACGCTTGACTGGAAGACAGGCGAAGTCATACGTTGGGGTCTTGACTGCCAGAACTTTCTGGAGGCACCTCTCCTGTTGCGTCCCGTTTCTCCTCAGCCTCCCTCCAGGCTTCTGCCAGGTCTGCCCGCGGAATACCAAGACTTTGCGGATGTGTTCTCAGAGAGGCAGGCCGATTCCCTTCTGCCTCATCACCCCTATGACTGTCCTATCGATCTCCTGCCTGGGACTAGCCCTCCATGGGGCAGGGTCTACCCACGGTCCGTCCCCGAGACCCAGGCCATGTCGGCCTACATACAGGAGAATTTGCAGAACGGCTTTATCCGTAAGTCCTCCTCACCCGCCGGAGCCGGTTTTTTCTTCGTGCAGAGGAAGGACGGTTCTCTCCGCCCCACATCGCCTACTGGGGTCTTAACAAGATTACCGTGAAGAACCATTATCTTTTACCGTTAATCTCAGAACTCTTTGACCAACTCCAAGGGGCCAAGGTGTTCTCTAAGCTGGACCTGCGGGGGGCTTACAACCTCATCAGGTTTCGTGAGGGGGACGAGTGGAAGATGGCTTTCAACACCCGAGATGGGCACTACAGATACCTGGTGATGCCCTTCAGCCTCTGCAACGCTCCAGCGGTCTTTCAGGAGTTTGTCAATGATATCTTCAGGGACCTACTTTATTCCTGCGTCATCATATACCTGGATGACATTCTTATATTTTCTCCTGATCTTCGGACCCATCGGATTCAGGTGCGCCAAGTACTGCAGCGTCTGCGCAGTAACCACCTGTATGCTAAGCTGGAGAAATGCGTATTCCATCAGACCAGCCTGCCCTTTCTCGGGTATATTGTCTCCGACGAAGGTCTGCAAATGGAACCTACTAAATTGTCAGCGGTCCTGCAGTGGCCACGTCCAGTCAGCCTTCGGGCCATACAACATTTCCTGGGTTTTGCCAATTATTATCAGCAGTTCATTCCCCATTTTTCTACGTTGGTGTCTCCGATTGTGGCCCTGACTAGGAAGAAAGCTAATCCAAGATGTTGGCCTCCGGCGTCTGAAAAAGCATTCACCGAGTTAAAGGCTGCCTTCGCCTCTGCTCCCATCTTGTCACGCCCTGACCCTGAGAAGCCTTTTTCGTTGGAGGTGGATGCCTCTTCCACGGGTGCAGGGGCAGTACTCACTCAGAAGGGTGCCTAAGGGGAAGACTCTCACTTGTGGGTTTTTCTCCAAGACATTCTCGCCGGCCGAGAAGAACTATGCCATCGGGGATTGGGAGTTGCTTGCCATCAAGATGGTCCTGGAAGAATGGCGCTATCTCCTGGAGGGAGCCCGTCACCCCTTCGATGTGTACACGGACCACAAGAACCTCCAGTACCTTCAGTCAGCTCAGCGCCTCAATCCTCATCAAGCTCGTTGGTCCCTCTTCTTCTCTTGTTTCGACTTCCGGATCCACTTTCATCCGGCAGAGAGGAACATCAAGTCCGATGCGCTCTCCAGTTCTTCGGATATCGTAGGAGAGGAGTCTGTTCCTCAGCACATCATACCTTGGGATCCTTTGGTCATCGCGGCTCCGGTTAACCTCCAACAGGTTCCTCCAGGCAAAACGTATGTCACCCTTCTATGAGGTCTATGGACGGCATCCCTGCCCACCCCTCCCTATGTCCTCTTCCTCCGAGGTTCCTGCACTGGATGCTGTGGTACAGGACATATCAGCCATTTGGGAGAAGACTCGTGAGTCTCTACAGTGTGCTGCAGTTCGCATGAAGGACCAGGCGGACCAGAAGAGGAGAACCGCCCCGACTTTTGCTCCAGGAGACAAGGTGTGGATGTCGGCCAAATACATCCAGCTCAAGTTACTGAGCTACAAACTGGGCCCACGGTTCTTGGGGCCATTCAAGGTCTTGGAGCGTATCAATCCGGTGGCCTACAAGCTCCGACTTCTGCCCACCATGAGAATCCCTAATCCCTTCCATGTTTCCCTGCTGAAACCCGTCGTCTTGAACTGTTTCTCCCGGAGAGTCGCCTCCCCGTCTCCTGAAGCAGAGGCCTCCAATGTGTTTGCAGTGAAGGAGATCCTGGCCATGAATTCGAATAGAGGAAAACGATATTTTCTCATCGACTGGGAGGGTTTTGGTCCAGAGGAGAGATCTTGGGAGCCGAAGGAGAACATTTTGGCCCGTGACCTTTTGCTAAGGTTCGTCCGATCGAGAAGGAGGGGAAGGCCTAAGGGGGGGGTACTGTTACAAGTGGTCCCGCGGCCCGACCTGTGGGCGGCAGGGGCACTCGGGTTTCTGCTGTTCCCCAGGCCTCAGGTACGGGTTGCGCCGCGGTCTGTGGGTCTGGCCGCGGGCGCTCTCGCTCCTCTTCACAGGAGTACATACCCAACCGCGCTCCTGCTTCCTCTGCCGGCCAGTGCGTGCGTCCCCGCTCTCAAATTTAAAGGGCCAGCGCGCGGGTAATTAGCTGATTGCCGGCCGCTGAGCCTATATAAGGTTTGTTCTTCCGGCATGTCCTCGCCGGATCTTCAGTGCCACGTGCCTCGAGAGAAAGCCCTTCCTGCGCATCTACGTCTAGTTCGTGTACCTGACCCTCAACCACGAATCTACAACGCCTGCCCTGACCTGTCGCCTGACCTTGACTACGAGTTTCGTCTTACATTTTGGTACTTCGCCACACCTCGGCTGCCATCGCAAGCTAGTCGTGTCAGGGGTAGCGACCTGGTAGGGTTCCCGCTGCAGCAAGCCCATCCTGCCTTGCGGCGGGCTCTGGTGAACACCAGGACCTACTTAGACTCTGCTCCCTGACTTGGCCATCACCACCACTTGCGGTGGTCCAGTGGTTCCACTACCTGCGCCATAACAAGGGAGTGTGTATAATTTATTTGAACTGAATATCATGTGACTCAGCATGCATGACATCACCATGCCTTTTCCCACAGTGTGCTCCCTCTAGTCAGAGGTCTGTTTATGTAAAAAGCTTTCAGTAACTACAATGTAGCTGAGTGGTTAGCACTTCTGCCTTTCAACATAGGGGTCTCAGGTTTAAATCCCTGCAGGAACCAAATGTGGATTTTTTTGTCTTAATGCACATACACAATTGATGTTTCTTTTTATTTATTTGCACTGTTTGACTAATTACTAAGAAGTACAGAGTAGTTTGAACACTCGCTCAGCAGAAAAGAGACTGACAGTAGCTGCAAGAGAGGAGAGATGATGTTTGAGCAGGTGTGGCCAGGACTGAGGAGCTCTTGTCACTGGTCACATCCCTTGGAGACCAGCTGTACACTATGGATCACTAAGGAAGCAGCTAAGACAAAATATGTCACAGAATTTTTAATAATGGTAAATGGTGAAAATATTAATTATTTAATTTTCAAGCTTCCCACCTCAGTTTTACTTTGTGGTAAAACACTTTAAAGAGAAACAATGATGCGGCAATTAGTCAGTTATGGCTCTGCCAACATGGTTGCCGGCCTTGCGACGCTGCACAGAGACATATCAGGAAAGTAGTGGAATTACTGCCTCTCCCATATCCCAGCTGGGGTTGATATAATGTAGGAGGAGGAAGAGGGGCAAAGCTATGTAAACGGCCCTGAGCGGTGCCTAGTGTTCTCCTCCTCACCTCCTCTCCTATGCATGCCAAACCTCAGACAGCACAGTGGCAGTCGCATCGGTTGTAAAAAGTATGTTACAGACAGGCAGATATATACTCTGTTTTGTGTATGTGGGACAATACTGTAGACTGTAAACTCATTGGATCAGTATTATATATGTAATAAATATATAATACTGACCAACAGAGCTGACAATCAGTCGGCAGTTATGTAACACTGAACTGAACTGTAGGTCAGTATTCTATATTTATAGTGCAGACTGATTGTCAGTTCTGTGGATCAGTATTATATATGTATATTACTTATATAATACTGAATAGTGACCCCAGGGGTGTCGCAAGGCCATTTTACACGCCGGCTGCCCTGAACATGGTCCGGAGTTGTTGGCAGGCTCTGAACACCGGAAGGTGTTTTCAACTGTATTTGAACTACTCCAATCAGAGAAAAAGTCACCTTTGAGTCACTGTCTGTAACTGCACCGTGATCACTTAAACAATCTGCAGAGTACCTGAATTTAACTGGTAGTCACTGTGTGACGGTCACATGTGGTTGTGGTCTGACAATATTATTTAGTCCTTAAATAGTAGTATTATTGGGATTGATGATCTTAGTATTGTGAGAATTTTTAGTAACACTATGAAGATAATGTGTATGGTATATTTGCTTCATGTATTGGTGTGTTATCTGGTAACTTTATGACTATTATTTAGAGGTATTATACTATCGTACATAAATGTGGCTTTGAAGAGGCAATTTGTCAGCGCTGATTTTCATCATGCTTGAGGTGATGTCCAGTATCTATGTGAAAAATTACACCTTTTGAAACGTCTATATAAAAAAAAAAAATAAAAAAAACTTTACAAAAGTGAATGTAAGTTTGTTTTGCTTTTTAACTTTTTATATTACATCATTTAATTTAACCTCCGGATTATAGCAGCACAATAACGATTTTAACAAGTTATAAGAAGATAGATGTGTAAACTATCTGAAAATAGTTGGTACATGAAATTACAATTTGGGTACGATCAAGAACTCAGAGGAAACATTCTTTGTGTTTAAATTTTTATTGTATTAATGGAATTTGTAACAACATTGTGTTACTATTTATTAGATACTTTATTATTAATGCAGCCGCCTAACATCCACAATGGCATCTCAGTCTATTGAGTTATGTTGGACAGGGGAAGAGCTGCCTCAGGCAGTAATAGTAATGTCTGCTCCATATTTTAATACTACCCTTAGGGAAATATCTGTAGAATCTAAATCTACTTAATTTGTGATTTCTAGTTGTTTTTTTAATAACATTCATGAGTCATTTGGTTTATTTTTAATTAGGGTATAACACATAGACTTTCCCAAGAGATCTAGCACATCACATCAAATAACAGAAATTAAAGACCTTATCTTATAACTTGTCACAAAAGAGAGGTGATGAGTGCAGAGAAGAAAGGTAAAGAAACATGAAACTGTCAATGACAATGGAGTAAAAGCGTAACCTAACGTTCAATAGTCTATGTATGTAGGGGCATATACACACACATACTGTCTTAAATTCTTAGATTCCTGTGTGTTAAACCTCTTAAAGGGGTTGTCTCACTACAAGGATTGCTTTTTATGTTAAAGATCTTGCAAAAACAAGTCACTTTGCAATATATGTCCATTAACAGTGTCCTAGCTATTCCTAGATATCCCCTCTTGTATGAGCTTCATAAGCACCTTAGGTCGCTATAGCTACAGACCTGTTCGATCTCTCTTGATAGGCTACCAGCGCTGGTTGCTATAGCTAAAGAACTGTTTTTTACTGCAGCCTAGTAGAAGCCAGTGAACACGCCCCTGAAATCAAAATGGAACCAAGAAAACAGGCATGAGGTAAGATGAATCGATGTAGTGAGACAACCCCTTTAAGGACCAACTTGTAATCTCAGAGAAATAATGACACATTTATACAGGTTGTAAAGAATCTGCCAATACCAAAGTGTATATATTTCCTCTAATTTAGTCTTATGACTATATTAAGGTGTTATTTAACAAGACCTTAGTGTACCTTAATAGCAAGGAACCTGAACAAATAATCTTGGAATCATTAATGGACCCTGGTCTGCCTCTCCGTACTAGTTATAAATCTTGATCCTGTCACAGGAGCTCCCTGTGCAAGATCAAAGGGGGAGAAGAATTTACAAAGAGTCATAAAAATGACATACATGAAATATATGGCTGTGTCCAAGCTTACAATAAGTTTGTGTTGTTGTTCCAGTGCATCTAAAATAAGAAATAAACATTTTCTAAAAGTAGAAACCATTATTTGACTGCATATATGAATATGTACCAGATGTGAGGTTTATTTGTAACCATGCTGACACATCAGTTTATATAGGAGCTGTAGATATTTTCTTTTTATCAAACTCGTTTACAAAGTTTTTAATTTTTTTATGTATTTTTTTTTTTACTCTAGATGCATTAGAACAGGGGTGCACAACATTTTCTGGTCCATTTTCCACATTGTCATATTGTACCTCTCCTAGGGGCCGCAGTAAACTTGGAGGGATCTGAGACTTCATCTCACTTCAGTTGTAGATACCCAAAGAGGTCTTGATAACACTTAGGGACTGCCAAAAATTAAAATGAGGGCTTCTCTGTTTGATACTCCAGAAAGAGGAGACAAGGGGCGACATGTGTGAACAGGAGAACTTGCGCAGCCCCGTTTGCTATATTTTTAATCAGGCGCACTCCAAACTCAAGCACATTACAGAGCGCACACGCTTGAGATCGGGTGGGTCGTTCTGGAGGCGTGTCGCATTACAATCTTACGAAGCTAAACATTTATAGCTTCAGTACGGCAAATCCAGGCGTATTACTGCTGCAACAGATAGACCATTTTAAGAGTGGTTTACCTGAGCCTCAATTGTCCTTTTTGCACTAGAATGCACATGATTTATGCCCCGCAGTAGACTGGCTTCATAGATTCAGGCAAATTCTACATTAGTATTGTGCGGAAAAAAAAAATGGCATCCGTGCGCCAAAAATCATACATGTCGCTCAAAGTGTCTATTTTCATTGTAGTTTTTGGGGTTACAGAAGATGTCTCACAACTATAACTAGAGGAAATTGCACACATACACTACTCACAAAACGTTAGGAATATTTGTGTTTTGGTTGTTTAAGGATGAACATAAAATTATTTGATTTTTTTTTTTTTTTAAATGAACTAAATGAGACCATCTCTTAACTTTAGAATGCACATGTCCAACTGTTCAATGTTTACTTTTTACACAATTTGCTGATCTCTAATAAGGAGCTTAATGGCAAATATCACAACAGGTGTTGGATCACTAAATTGCCCATAGATATAGGGAATCAGTTTGAATAGGCATTTAAACAGTCCTCCTCTTTATACTCTTCACATTTTTACATCAAGAGACCAAGACAACACCTTACAATTGATCCACAGTACCTCACCATTACGGGGCTTCAAGCAGGATACTATCAGACGAAAGTGGCCACTGAGCTTAGAGTGTCACATAGTGTCATCAGCAGGTTGCAACAGAGATACAGAGAGACTGAAAGAGTCACAGAAAGGCAAATGTATTGGGTAATTGTTGTAATTCTAACATTAAGAGATGGTCTTATTTAGTTCATTTCAAAAAATGTCAAGAAATTTTATGTTCATCCTGTAATATCTCTAACTTTTTGTGAGTACTGTATATAGCCACCTCTCCAACTCATCTGCTCCTCATTGGAGTCTTGAACCTATCAGACATTTTTATGGTATATCTTGTGGATCTGCCATGATTGTGTTAGAAAAAAAAATCATTTGAAGAAGAAATGCAGAGATAATACAGAAATGTTTTTTACTGGATTGTTCATTCCAGTTGCTTAAAATAGAATGTGCAGCCGTATGGTGCCTGCCATACAGAGGCAGCCATAAAGTGCCCACCATAACAGCACCACCAGCTGAATGCAACTGTCAAAAGATTTATTTTTTTCTTTCTGTAGTATGAGGACAGAGACAAAGCAGGTTTGCGTCCTGATGGCTGGGGGCTGCGTACACCCCTGCAATAGAGACATTAAGTAAATGGTCACAAAAATGCACACAGCCTTGAAAGGGAATTCTTCATCAAGAAAGTACCTACTGTTTAAATCAAGTTTTTATGTTACACATTTTTATTGTTCATGTCATTATCATTTAAAAAAATTACCTCAGCAATCATCTCATTATCATCAGAGTTCAATATAACTAGAACTTATGGTTCCCCACGATGACAAGAAACTGAAATGTCAGCAATTATTCCAGTTGTAGATTGTGGAGCCATATGTTACAGAAGCCACATATTAGTGCCAAAAACACCAAGGGCGACATGTATGATCGGGCTTTTCGCCTGTTTTTTGGCGTATACTGCGCCTCCCGGCCCGAATCCCTCTATCGGACGCAGGGATGCGGTGTTAGGCGCAGCGTTCGCCAATTTCAGCTGCACCCCGCATGAAGGGGCGGGTAATGGGCGCGGTGTGGGCGCGCTGTAGGCGTTCTGGAGCGGGACACGGCGCGCTCGAATACTCCGAGGCATGTACGATCGCGAGTCGGCAAAGTGCGGCGCATTGCAGCGCTCGGCAGCTCCGACAGCCAGACCTGGTTTATTTTGGTCTAAATGCTCCGGCGGAGGAGAAGTGAAGCGAGAATGGAACATGCGAGGAAACATAGAAGATCGCAAGATAAATCTTGGCGCTCAGCTCCGTGCGGCATGGAGAATGATTCCAAAAAAGGCGGAAAACATTCTCAGAAAAGAGCTCAAATCTCAAAAATAAAAAATACATAAAAGAAATCACTTTCCAAAAATCTAGAACGGCACAATATCAAGAATTAGGATATTGGAAATTGCCGGGAAATACAGTAATTCAAATTCTGAAAGCTATTCTCATTGGTCGGCAGAAACTGGCCAATCAGAATAGGAGCGGCAGTGAACCATTAGAACCTATGGAGAACGATGGAGCAGTCAGTATCAAAGGCGGGACAGTTCAAAATACAGCAAAAATGCTGAAAAGAGCTGATTGCTTGAACTAGCGGGGGCTTGGTTATCCCAGCCAATCAGAGCGTGAGCTACTTCTCCCATTGTAGTCTATGGAGAGATCGGCACCGTGCGGCATGGAGTATGAATAAAAAAATCATTTTTATTAGTTGTAAAATATTCTCTGAAAAAGAGCTCAAACCTTCTATAAATATAAATCAATTAAATTCCGTAGAACGCGTTTGTCGCCGAGACCAGCGCTACATAAGGAATTGCAATATAGAGAATTGCCGGGAAATACAGTAATTCAAATTGTTTAAGCTGGCAGAAGCCAGCCAATCAGAATAGGAGCGACAAAGACCCATTATATCCTATGGAGAAGTTTTGACCAATCAAAATGAAAGGCGGGACAGTTCAAAATACAGTAAAAATACAGAAAAGAGCTGATTGGTTGAGCTAGCGGGGCTTGGCTATCTCGGCAAATCAGAGCGCGAGCAGACAAGAGCTGATTGGTTGATTGGTTGATATAATGGGTCTTTGTCGCTCCTATTCTAATTGGCTGGCTTCTGCCAACCAATCAGAAGAGCTTAAACAATTTGAATTACTGTATTTCCCGGCAATGTTCTATATCGCAATTCCTGATGTAGCGCCGGTCTCGGCGACAAACGTGTTGTTCGGGATTTAATTGATTTATGTTTATAGAAGGTTTCAGCTCTTTTTCAGAGAATATTTTACAACTAATAAAAATGATTTTTTTGAATCATACTCCATGCCGCACGGAGCTGAGAACCGAGATTTCAGTGCGCCGATCTCTCCATAGACTACAATGGGAGAAGTAGCTCGCGTTCTGATTGGCTGGGATAGCCAAGCCCCCGCTAGTTCAATCAGCTCTTTTCAGCATTTTTACTGTATTTTGAACTGTCCCGCCTTTGATTTTGATTGGTTCAAACTTCTCCATAGGCTACAATGGGTCCCTGTCGCTCCTATTCTGATTGGCCGAGATAGCCAAGCCCCCGCTAGCTCAACCAATCAGCTCTTTCTGCATTTTTACTGTATTTTGAACTGTCCCGCCTTTGATTCTGATTGGTCAATAGTTCTCAATAGGTTTTAATGGTTCACTGTCGCTCCTATTCTGATTGGCCGGTTTCTGCCAATGAGAATAGCTTTCAGAATTTGAATTACTGTATTTCCCGGCAATTTCCAATATCCGAATTCCTGATATTGTGCCGTTCTAGATTTTTGGAAAGTGATTTTTTTAATTTTTTTTTATTTTTGAGGTTTGAGCTCTTTTCTGAGAATGTTTTCCGCCTTTATAAAGGCGATTTTTTTATTCATACTCCGCACGGACATCTTTAATGATTTCTCGCTGTTTTCCAGCCTGTCTCAAGTCGGAATACATGTGAGGCACAGTCCCTTCTGCGCCTAAGTCCCGCACTGCGCCCCATACACTGGCGAGGCGCGGCAGACTTTTCCCCGCATGTATGAGCGCACCTCCTCGGACGACGAATATTAGGCGCAGCGCCGCACTGCGCCCATGTCCCCGCACTGCGCCGCACACACTGGCGAGGCGCGGCGGACTTTTCCCCGCATGTATGAGCGCACTCCCTCAGGCGGCGAATCGTAGGCACAGCGCCGCACTGCGCCTAAGTCCCTCACTGCGCCCCAAACACTGGTGAGGCGGACTTTACATAGTATGTATGAGCGCGCCCCAGTGCCGACATAAATCAGGCGCAAATTTCGCCGGAAATCCGGCGGAAAGGTGCGCCCCGACGTGGCGAGATTCATACATGTCGCCCCAACTTGGTATTTCCCTACAAAAAGGTATAAGGTTCTTGTACGTTATTGCCCCCCTCCCAACCTCTGGGCCGCTGTTATCGGTACTACAGCTATTCTTTCACCCATGTCTCAGGATTTCAATGAAAAGTAAGACCTCTGTTATGAAATTTCAGGCAGATAACACAATCTCATCTGATCACAAGCCTTACCAGAGCTGTGGACCCACTGAGTTGCTACAGATTTTATGGGCCTCATGTCTGTAAACTGCCTAGGTCTAAGACTTTCTATGTTGCTCATAGCAACCAATCTGAGCCCCTCTTTCATTCCATATAGTACTATGAAAAAATGAAAGGGGAGCTCTGATGAGTTGCTATGGGCAACAAAGAAAGTATTAGATCGAGACATTTTTCACCTTTGCTCTTACCATTGGGATAGTTTCCTTTAGAAACAGCTAAAGGAAACTGGAAAGAAAACACTGATCATAGTAGCAAGGTAGAAGAGGGAAATTGTAGTGAGATAATCAGAGGTCAGGCTTGGATGAGTTCTCTCGGTATGGAATAGTACAAGAAGGTCAGTGCAGACAGCAGGCTGAAGGATGTGGTCAGGAAACTAGCCAGGTGAATACCAATAGAAAGCAACAGACAAACACATAAACATGGAACATGAACCAAGCTATCCTTATTGCCCAAGCACAGACGGATGGGGAAAGGGTCCTTACTTATTCTGTGACCGCTGGGCATTGGTTGAGATCCTATGGACCTGATGTATGAAAAAAGAGTTTCCTTTTGGCATACATGTTGTACATTTACATTTTTTTCACCTGTACCCAAAAGTTTAGTCAACTATATTCCCAATTCCAAACCATCTTGCAAAAAAGGTCCATCACACAGAATACTTTTCTTATAAAATAGGAGTTATTGACAGCAAAACACTGCAAAAATGTATGCAAAAAATGCTTCAAACCAAGGTGCATTCTGAGAAAACCCTGTGTGAAGGAGGCCAAGTAGAAGCTTTGTAGCTCAGGCTTCTGGCTTGCTCAGGTTCCTGGTTGATGCATGTCAAGTAGTTTCAAACATTCTCTCCAAGTGGCATAGTTTTATAGATACATGATATCTGGTGGAGCGCAATACTCTAGACCCCTTAAAGTGTACATTACACTGTTACAACTCATTGGTCACTTCTGATTAACCAAAACATAATAAGTAAATCTTGGGTGACCAATTGATGTACTTGCTAGGAGCCTCCGTAAGTTACAAGCTCCTCCATGTGGGGAGGGCAGGAAGGGGTTAACACTTTATTTCTAGGTAATCTTTCCAAAAAAGTAACAAGAAAATTAATATTTTAAATAATACAAAGAAAAAAAGTGTAGGTTGTATTATTGTAAGGACAAATACAAATGTAAAAGTTAACTCACCACACATCCTGTAGAATCAACTTTTCGTTCTGAAACGCACTTGAAATTACGGGAACAGCCACCATTACTAAATGAGCAATCTCGGACTGGGCCAAAGGATGAAAGGAGGTCATCAACTGATTCAAAGTGTGTTGCCAAAAGGGCTTCTTCACTGTATAAGGGAAAAGAGTGTTATTATTCCTGGGCTGTAACACTGTCAAATTAATTTGATTCTCCAAGAAATTCATGCATAAATACATATTCATGTTGTGCTCTTTAAATTGTGCTCATTTCAGGAATGCCAGAAGCATGTTCTTCATTTAGCTATAAACATTGTAACATTTAAGATTTTACAATGTTAAATATTGGTACATTGGTCCTTAGGGTTACAATGGCTTTAGGTAACACTATTTTAACATTAAATGATCTGTCTTGGACAAATGTTATTAAAAACCATTTTAGCTACTTTATACGAGGCTGGAAGGTACAGTAAGTCATCCACTGTACTGTTCTCTATCTGTATTACACATACTGTCCTGCTCTCTTCTTGTACTATTTGCACTGTACTGCTCTCATACCATGTGTACTGTCCTGCTTAGTACATGTACTTCATGCATACTGCTTTGTAACTCCTGTAACTGATCTCTTGATGCTTCAATACTCTCTCACTCTCAGTCTCTCTCTAATCCTTGATCTCTCTCTGTGCTGACATGGACATTGGTTTTAGCTGGTCATCTTGAGAGGGACCAGCATGTAGAGATGATAGGGTACCCTAAAAGTATGTGAATGGGAGCAACAGGGCTCAGTAAGTGGAGTTTTACTAGTTCTATTATTTTACAACATGAGGGCTGTTGGAATCACCTTGTAAGGAACATCCTAGTCCTGCCCTGGCTTGCCCTACCTAAACAGGGTAACCGCCTGAAACGGACAAACCCAACACTTGAACCTTTTCCTAAGCTGTACCTAGTAAAATGTGTGCCAAACAGACAGAAGACAAACGTACGACAAACAAGGAACAGACGCCACAGATAACAAATAAAGAATGAGGGGAATTGAATTGCTAATACCACTGTGGTGTATTTGTATATGTACCTATTCCTCTCTCTCCATATACTGCATTTTCTTCAACACTGCATTGTGACTCTATTCTGACCACTTTCTTGCCCTTTTTGGTTCTTGTTTGTAATTCTTGTCTTTTCCTCACCATCATCTTTTCCATTTTTCTATATTAATATTAAATGAGTTTTAAAGCGATGATAATAAAATATTATATTTTTACCCTATACTCTCTATGTTTCTTTTTGGTTAAATATATTGTGGATTAAGAGAGGGGTTTCAATATGAGAGGAGGCTTCAAAATTGTTAGGCCTAACCGGATGAGAGGGTGTGGACAATTGTTTCTGTTTGTCACAGCAGAGCAAAAGGACAGCTAGGACACAAAAAGCAATCGCCAGCAGAGACTAGCAAACAGGAAGAGGTTTAAAATCCCCACCCTAGTCAGGGATTGACTCAAGTGCTTAACACATTAAGCACCAATCCTCACCTTGGCTGAGGCTGCAACAAAATCCTTAAAGGGCCAGTAACACAGTACTGACAGTACCCCCTCTTTTACCTTAGGTCCTGGACCAGGCTTCAGAGGGAACTTTTTGTGAAATTCCTTCACTGAATGATCGGAATGGATTGAGAAGGCAGGCTCCCATGTGTGTTCCTCTGGTCCATTCCCTCTCCAATGAACAAGATATTGAAGAGCGTTTCTGACTCTTCAGGAATCTACTATATGCTAAATTTCGAACTCTAGATCCTCCTCTACCTGGATTGGAAGGGGAGGTTCCTTACGAGGATTGATAGGAAGTACATACTTTTGAGCAGTGATTTGTGGAAGACATTATGAATCCGAAAAGACGAAGGCGAAAAATGACTGGATTGATAACCTGATGAACGTGATGCAACACGGATAGTGTTGAGTGATTACGTTGGCTATCGACATCGGTCGATGGTCGATAGTTGGCCATCATCAACAAGATATTCGATGGTCGATGATAGATGATCGCCGATGACCATTAAAGTCTAGGGGAGAGCAACAACACCCTTCGTTCTACACCCAAACAGGGCTGGAGAAGCTGGAATTAAAAATCCCAACAGCCCAAATGGATACGTGCTACTTTCTTAGGCAACACACTTCGGTTATAAAAGCCACAGAAAAAAATCACAGACCATTCACTATCCCTGTCTTGTACCACAGCATGACCCTTAAACCTGCATCACCCCAAAAATTAAAAAAGTGCCAGAAGGCTGTATTATTTGAACCATCATTTTACTTGGAACTGGGACTTTGGACTATCCCTGTCCTGGAAACGCAGCATGAGCCCCAAACCTGCATGACTCCCACATTTAAAAAGTGCCGGAAGAATAAGTCTTTCAACCACCATTTAAGTTTCACTGGACATTGACTATGCCTGTCCTGGGCCATAGCATGAGCCCCAAACCTGCATGACCCCCAGATTAAAAAGTAGCGGAAAAAGAAGTCTTTCAACAACCATTTAAGTTTCACTGGACATAGACTATCCCTGTCCTGACCACAGCATGACCCCCAAAACCTGATGACCCGAGATTAAAAAGTGCCGGAAAAAGGAGTCTTTTTAACCACCATTTTAGTTTCACTGGACATTGACTAACTGTCCTGGCCACAGCATGAGCCCCAAACTTGCATGACCCCCAGATTAAAAAGTGCCGGAAAATAGAAGTCTTTCAACCACCATTTAAGTTTCACTGACATAGACTATCCCTGTCCTGAGCTACAGCATGAGCCCCAAACCTGCATGACCCCAGATTATAAAGTGCCGGAAAAAGGAGTCTTTCAACCACCATTTTAGTTTCAATGGACATTGAATATACTGTCCTGGGCCACAGCATGAGCCCCAAACCTACATGACCCCAGATTAAAAAGTGCCGGAAAAAGGAGTCTTTCAACCACCATTTTTGTTTCACTGGACATATACTGTCCCTGTCCTGGGTAGCGCTTGCCCCTCCGTATGAGTGCAGCCAATTGAGCTTCACTTGGAAAATACTGGTGGTTAACGCTCCTGTTCCACCCAGGTGCCTTTTTTCTTGGCATTCTTTTTCTCATTTTACTCAACGTGCTGGAGGAAATTGTCTCTGTACTTTGTTCTCTGTCCGTGCTCCATACTCCATGTCCCTGAATAACCTACATCTGGTCAATTTTTCCTGTACCTCCCCTTGTACAATTCAGAGGAATTTTTTTTAACAGCTATTTTGTACATGCAAGTTTTTCAGTAGTTTTAATTCTAGAAAACACTTTTAAAATTTAGGATGGAATCCCACCATGTCTTTGTTTCTCTTTTTTTCATTGTATTAAATTGTTGTCTCAATACAGGGTTTGATAGCAAATGTTAAAGATCTTGCAAAAACAAGTCATTTTGCAATATGGGGTCCATTAACATGTCTACCTATTCCTGTTTCTGACAGCACCATCACCCTTGAGCCACTCTTGACAATTGTGAAGAACAAAGTCTGTTAGAAAAAAATTTTTTACAATAGGACCTGTAGTCTAGCTGCATGTCACAGCAAAATGCCCCCAAAAATTCAAAGCATAAACCTTGAGCCACTTTGGCCCAATTGTGAAAAAACAAATGTCTGTTAGAAACAATTTTTTTTTTTTTTAATAGGACCTGTAGTATACCCTGCTTGTTACAGAAAAAATGCCCCCAAAAATTCAAAGCATGACCCTTGAGCCACTTGGAAAATTTGTGAAGAAAAAATGTCTGTTAGAAACAACTTTTATTATAATAGGACCTGTAAGTATAGCTCATGTCACATCAAAATGCCCCCAAAAAATCAAAGCATGACCCTTGAGCCACTTTGGACAATTGTGAAGAACAAATGTCTGTTAGAAACAACATTTTTTATAAAAGGCCCTTTGTAGTATAGCTGCATGTCACAGCAAATGCCTCCAAAAAATTCAAAGCATGACCCTTGAGCCACTTTGGACAAATGTGAAGAACAAATGTCTGTTAGAAACAACATTTTTTAGAATGGGACCTGTAGTATTGCTGCTTTTTCAAAGCGCATGACCCAAAAATTATAAATATGATTCTCAGCCACTGTTAAAAATTGTGAGGGAGAAAATGCCACTTAGAAGCCACATTTCTGGCCAAAGGACCATGATTATTGCTGTATCTCACAGCAACATGACCCCAAAAAATTATAAATATGTTTTCTCAGCCACTATTAAAAATTGTGAGGGAGAAATCGCCACTTAAAAGCCACATTTCTGTTCCAAAGGACCATGATTATTGCTGTATCTCACAGCAACATGACCCCAAAAAATTATAAATATGACTTCTCAGCCACTTTTAAAAATTGTGATGGAGAAAAGCCACTTAAAAGCCACATTTCTGTTCCAAAGGACCATAATTATAGCTGTATCTCACAGCAACATGCCCTCAAAACCATTGACAATGCGAAAACTTCTAAGATAAAGTGAGTAAATGGAATACGGTTGTTGTCATGAAAACCTTGCTGTCTTTTACAGACTCCTCACAGCAAAACCACAAAATGAAGTGTTGGGAAAAGAGAATAAAAATTGCAGTAAGAAATGATCATTTTAAAAAACATTTTTAAAAAGAGGACCATTTCTGTTTGAAGAGGAAGTGAAGTAAAACCGGCAACTAATCGGTGACCTCGGCAATTGGGGCCCCAACATTATCAGAGATCCATGCCTGATTTTAACTTGATGAAAGTCAAACGATCCACATTATTATGGAAAGCCGGATGCGTTTGTCTGTAATGACTCCTCCAGCTGTGCTGAAGGTCCGCTCAGATTGACGCGGCTGCTGGGCAGGACAACACCTTTTATGGCGTGGCGAGCGAGCTCGGGCCCTTCGTCCATTTTGGATACCCAGAAGTCTATTGGGTCCGGAACACATACAAAAACATCGGTGTTGAGACGCAAAATAGTCATGCACCATGATCTTAAGCTGGTCTCTGTGTGTTGGATGTGTGCCCCGATTGCCAGAGGTCACCCATTAGGCTTTCTGCCACCTTGCCTGCTGCTGATGGCTGCCGGCTACGGCTACTTGGCACTCTACTGCTGTCACGTTGCTGATGTTGTTCCACCGTGACATTTGGGGAACGTGAAGCAGACGCAACAGATGTCTCCAGTTGATCAATCAGCAAGGTCTCCATTTCCTGCATTTTACTCTCTATTTGGGTGGTTGGAAGGAAAGTGCTAAGTTTTGTTTTGTACCGGGGATCCAGGAGGGTGGCCACCAGTAACTGTTGTTCATTTTGATGGCCTTAATGCAAGGATCATGTTGGAGGAAAATGGAGCATCCAAGCACTCATGTGAGAGATGGAGCCTTGATTTCCCAAGCCTCTGGGTCGGGGATCACTAGCAAACTGATCTTCCTCATCTTCCTCCTCCGCCTCAAATTCGCGCCAACCTCTTTTCAAGGCAGGGACGTCGGTACGTCGGTGTCTAGGAATACCTCCTCCTCCTCCCCTGCCTCCGGCACAGCTTCAACACAGCCTGACTTGCCTGAGATGATGCACCCTGAGAGCGATACGCTGCCTTGCACTAGCCTGGACCCCGAACCACTTTCCTAATGAAGACCGATAAAATTGAGAAACTGTTGGGCCTTGTGGATTCGACGGAGAGAAAGGCTCCGTGTCAGCATCTGTGTCTGTCTCCTCCTCCGTTGCTGGCGGGACCTGTTGTTTCAGAGTGTCCAACGATCGTTCCAGAACAAAGATCACCACAATGCTCATGCCGACAAGGGCATCGTCCGCACTGACCATATTGGTGGCTTCTTCAAAACTGGCAAGGATGGTGCAGAGCTCTTTCACCTGCCTCCACTCTCGGTGGCTTTAACACCCGAGGTCCCGCACCGCTGCTTGTCAGGCCATGTGTCACTTTGTACTGCGTAATGGCATTGCGCTGCTCCCACACTGGAGCATGTGGAGGGTGGAATTCCAGCAATGAGACGGTTTACGGGGAGGCCTAGCTGACGCTGCAACGCAGCCAGGCGGGACGAAGCAGGGTGCGAACGGCGGAAGTGCGACTTAGACTTCGAGCCTTCCTCAGCAGGCAGTCCAGACCCGGGTAGCTTTTTTAGAAATTTCTGGACGACACGGCTCATGACCTGTGCCAGGCAATGGATGTGCTCCAGCCTACCGAACTTAAGGGCGGCCAGCATATTTCGACCGTTATCGCACACCACCTTGCCTGGCACAAGGTTCTTGTCACCCAGCCAGCGCTCGGTCCTCGTTGCGGAGAGGGCCGTCCACAAACTCCTGACCTGTGTTTGGACGGTCTCCAAGACAGATTAATTTCAACACGGCCTGGTTTCTCAGGGCCCCGTGATGCCACCAGAGGACCTTTTGGGGGGAAAAAAAACCCCGCAACCATCCCTGCGGTTTTGAAGAGCGTTGCGCCGAAACCTGAGAGCCACCGTCACCCCAGAGACATTTCCCCCCAGCTCACCCAGTGAGCTGTCACAGAGATATAGAGGCCTTGGCCGTGCTTACTAGTCCATGTGTCGGTGGTCAGATGGACTTTTCCGGCCACAGATGCAGAACGCGCTTGAAATTTTAGATGACACGTGGCTGGCCAGGGCAGGGACGGCTTTTCTGGCAAAGAAATGCCTGCTCAGCATCTGGTATTGGGGGCAGGCAAGGGCCACGACGTGGCGGAACCCATCTGTGTCCACCAGACGGAAAGGCAACATTTCCAAGGCCAAAAGTCTGGCAATGCCGACATTCAGGCTTTTGGCTTTGGGATGGTTTGGGTTAAAGTGTTTCTTCTGCTCCCAAACCCGGAAGACAGAAGGCTGGCTGCAGACTGGCCGCTGTACCCGGGGTGCAGGTCATCAAACTGGCGGAAGGAGAAAGGGTAGGATGGGTCTCTGGTGGGGCTGGTGGTACTCGGGCGACGGTGGAGCTGAAGCGGAGGCTGATCCCTGATCATGACTCTGAGAGACATGGGCAGCTGAGGAACGCTTGGTGGTGGCGGAGGAGGAGGAGGAGGCGGAGACAGAGGGTGTAACAGTGGTTGGAGGCCAAGTGTTCCCTCCATTTCAACTCATTCGCTGCATGTGACTAGACATGTTGGTGGTGGTTAACCACTTAAGGGTTTATGCCTCTACTTATGCTTTACGGCAAAGGCGGCATATGACATCGTGGGTGAATCAGAGGCTTGCTCAAAGAAGGCCAAGGCTTGAGAGGTCCTGGACCTTTTTGACGCCGATAAGCGAGGAGCGGGGTTTGCGCTGGACCGTGGCTGGCGGAAATCATATCAAGCGGACTTCTGCGACCGCCCTCTCCCTTTTTGAGGCGGAACCCGACTGACACTACACCATCGTCTACCTACTCGTCCAGTGATGAAGTTCTCGCAAGCAAATTCTGCGGAAAAGACCACGTTGGATCTGCAATGTAGTCATCAATATCATCAACACAGGTGACTTCGTCTTCCTGACAATCTGCATCAAGGAGCTGCGGGCTACAGCAAGAGGGACTGCAAGGCGTTGCCGACCGCCCGGATTTTTTGCCGATTGACCGGCTTCCTTCTCCTCCTCTGATGGCATCAGTAACTGGGCGTCAGAGCAGAGAAAATCAGATCTTTGGCCTCTTAATCTTTAACAAGCCTTCTGACCCCCAACCGCATTTTTGTCATCAAAGAGGTCTTCAGAAAATGGATTATCCACAGTGTTGGGTACACGATTTGAATTTTGGGCTGCTTAATGTTGGACGGATGCTGATGATGCGTGACGACATTTGTGGCCGTGACTGGGAGGACGAGGAGGTAAGACTGCTGGATGCAGGTTGCATTAACCACTGAAGGGACAGATTTGGGGACGCTGTTCATTTCTGAGATTCCAGGGCCCTGACCCAGCGATGACAGGCCCGACGGTCCTGCAACTGACAATCCACTGCATGCGTGTTGTCGCCAGCACTGGAAGGAGCACCTTCTCTCGTACCTCTACCTCCATGTCCTACCCCCCTCTTTGCTTGCTTACCACCTGAATTTCGCTCCATGTTCAAAATAAAAAAATTTTTAGAAGGTATGGAAGAGTTTTGGGAAAGGGCTCTTAAATTTAAAAAAATGGCAAAAACACAGCTATTCTCAATCCCCCAAATCAAGACAAAAATGCTGGATTCAAATTTAACTGCAAAGTAGATCTATTTAACAAAGCTTGACTGACCAAAAGTGAAAAAAAAAAACCTGTCTGAAATGTTTTACGGATATTTTAAAAAGGGGTTTTTGGCACCTTTCAATTCCAAATTTTGGTGACTACAAAATTGCCCGTATTCACATTTAACTGCAAAGTAGCTCTATCAACAAAGCTGGCCTGCGCCAAAAGGAAAAAACACGTATCGAAATGTATTCGGAATATAAGGGTATTTTGGCACCTTTCAATTCACCTGTGGTGACTACAAAATTGCTGTATTCCCCATTTAAGTGCAAGGTGCCTCCAGCAACAAAGCTGTAGTTCGCCAAAGTGAAAAAACACGTATCTGTAATGTATTCGGATAATAAAAGGTATTTTTTGGCACCTATCAATTCACCTGTGGTGACTACAAAATTGCTGTATTCAAATTTAACTGCAATGTAGATCTATCAACAAAGCTGGCCTGCGCCAAAGTGAAAAAACACGTATCTGAAATGTATTCGGATAATAAAGGTATTTTTTGGCACCTTTCAATTCACCTGTGGGTGACTACAAAATTGCTGTATTCACATTTTAAGTGCAGGTGCTTCAATGAACAAAGCTGTAGTGCGCCAAAGTGAAAAAACACGTATCGGGAAATGTATTCGGGATAAAAAAAGGGTATTTTTGGCACCTTTCAATTCACCTGTGGTGACTACAAAATTGCTGTATTCACATTTAAACTGCAACGTACATCTATCAACAAAGCTGTACTGCGCCAAAGTGAAAAAACACGTATCTGAAATTTATTCGGATAATACAAGCTATTTTTGGCACCTATCAACCTGTGCTGACTACAAAATTGCTGTATTCTAATTTAACTGCAAGGTGGCTCTATCAACAAATCTGGAATGGGCAAAATTGAAAAAGAACACCTATCTGAAATGTATACTGATAAAAAAAGTGGAGATTTGCACCTAACAAAGAACCTGCAGTTACTAGAAAAGATGTGTATCCTAATATAAGTTCAGGCTGCCCAATATCCAGGAAATATTTCAATAGAAAACTGTTAATAATAAAGCTATTGCAGTGCAATGTCTACACTAAGTCTTGGTGAACTACACTCACCGGCCACTTTATTAGGTACACCATGCTAGTAACGGGTTGGGCCCCCTTTTGCCTTCAGAACTGCCTCAATTCTTCGTGGCATAGATTCCACAAGGTGTTGCAACGATGCTCAATTGGTACCAAGGGGCCCAAAGAGTGCCAAGAAAATATTCCCCACACATGACACCACACCCCCACCAGCCTGAACCGTTGATACAAGGCAGGATGGATCCATGCTTTTATTTTTGTTGATGCCAAATTCTGACCCTACCATCCGAATGTCGCAGCAGAAATCGGACTCATCAGACCAGGCAACGTTTTTCCCAAACTTCTACTGTCCAATTTCGATGAGCTTGGGCAAATTGGAGCCTCAGTTTCCTGTTCTTAGCTGAAAGGAGTGGCACCCGATGTGGTCTTCTGCTGCTGTAGCCCATCTGCCTCAAAGTTCGCCGTACTGTGCGTTCAGAGATGCTCTTCTGCCTACCTTGGTTGTAACGGGTGGCTATTTTAGTCACTGTTGCCTTTCTATCAGCTCGAACCAGTTGCTCATTCTCCTTTGACCTCTGGCATCAAAAAGGCATTTCCGCCCCAAAGGGCTGCCGCTCACTGGATGTTTTTTCTTTTTCGGACCATTCTCTGTAAACCCTAGAGATGGTTGTGCGTGGGAAAAACCCAGGAGATCAGCAGTTTCTGAAATACTTCAGACCAGCCCTTCTGGCACCAACAACCATGCCACGTTCAAAGGCACTCAAAAATACCTTTCTTCCCCATACTGATGCTCGGTTTGAACTGCAGGAGATTGTCTTGACCATGTCTACATGCCTAAATGCACTGAGTTGCCGCCATGTGATTGGCTGATTAGAAATTAAGTGTTAACGAGCAGTTGGGCAGGTGTACCTAATAAAGTGGCCGGTGAGTGTATATCCAGTATTCTTTATAGAGCCTGTCTGTGTTCACCCGCGGGCCATCCCCCCCCCCCCCGCTCCCTCCGTGGACTTTACAGCGGTAGATGCTCTTAAAAATTCTCTACCTAAATACATTTAAAATCTTCCAATCTCTGAACTAAAATAAGTTGTAAGGATCACAGCTAACAGAGAGCTTTCTCTGTGAAGAAATAGAATAATTTCGCTGGGGCTGTTTGGACACAGGCAGAGCGCACGTCCTACTGCTACGAGACGCTGAGAGACACTCATCATGAACGTCCGTGTTGCATCAAGTTCATTGGATCATTGCTGGTGGATTTAAGGCTATTTCACCAGTGGACGTTCTGTTGCATGGTGGCTGTTTGGGTAACTATACTCTGGGACTTCTGTGCTGGCCCAACTGTTATTTTTTATTTTTTTTTTTGGGATTGATAACCTGTAGATTGAGGTAAGGACCAATATATTTGGGAGCCAACTTATGAGAGGGAGCCTTAAGTCTCATATTTTTGGTGGCTAGCCAAACTTTATCCCCTATAGCAAACCCAGGCCCTGCAGTGTGTCTCTTATCGGTGTCCCTTTTATATATGGTCTGGGATTTTCTCAGGTTCAACTGAACCTGGGCCCAGATTGTACACAGTTTTTCTGAATCAATCTCTACTTTGGGGTTATCAGAGGCGGACAAAGAGAGAGAACCAAAGCACGGATGAAAGCCATAATTACAGAAAAACGGTGAAGTACTGATGGACACATGTTGACAGTTATTGATGGCGAACTCTGCCATGGAAAGGTAAGGAATCTAGTCAGACTGATTATCAGCACAATAATACCTAAGGTGCTGTTCTAGAGTCTGATTCAACCGTTCAGTCTGAGCATTAGACTCAGGGTGAAAAGCCAAGGAAAATGATAACTGAAGTTCCAAGTTTCGTACAAAAAGCTCTCCAAAACTTCGCTATAAACTAATCCCCTATCAGAAACAATATTTTCAGGAATCCCATGAAGATGAACTACATGATCAATAAAGATCAAAGATAAACAGTTAACAATTACCCAAATTAGTCTTTCCCTCAGCGTGGGGTAAATCCGTGATAAAGTCCATGGACAAATGTGACCTGGGTCTTGGAGAAATGGGTAAATGACGAAGTTTCCCCATAAGAAAAACACAAGGGACCTTAGCTCCAGCACACATCTCACAGGCGGACACGTAGGCAGTGATAACATGGAACATGGTGAGCCACCAGTAAAAGCGAGCAACTAGTCTCTTAGTTCCCGCAATCCCTGGGTGCCCGCAAAGACCAGAATTGTGCAGCTCATTGGAATCTAAATTGTACTGGTACAAACAACTTCCCACTGGTAGTTCATGGAGGAGCTAAATCCTTAAATTGTCTTATATCACTAGCCAGGTCCATGGAGACCGCTGATACATCCACCCCTTTAGCTAAAATGGGTTCAGAGGGTAACTTGGAAGGCTGAGTGGCACAGAAGCTTTGAGACAAAGCATCGGCCTTGATATTTTTTTTAACCAGGTCTATAGGTAACAGCAAAGTCAAATCTGGTAAAAAACAAACAAAAAAAAACAGGGCCCATATAGCCTGTCTGGGATTGAGTCTCTTGGCAGATTCTTGTGGTCCGTGAGTACAGTTATTTTAAATCTTTCCCCCTTGAAAAAGTTAAGCCATTCCTCAAATGCCTACTTGATGGTGAGAAGTTCCGATATCCAACATTATACTTACTCAGAGTGGGAAAATTTCCATGAGAAAAAGGCACAGGGGTGAAGGTTAGTCAAAACAGGGGCCCTTGCAAAAGAACAGCGCCCACTCCTACCTCGGAAGCATTAGTTTTAACAGTAAAGGGCCACGAGAGGTCGGGTTGAACCAGAACAGTGGCTTCAGTAAAGCACCTTTTCAAGGTTTCAAAGGCACGAGCAGCTTCAGGTTCCCACTCAAGCAGAATCACCCCCTTTTTAGTAAGATCTTTCAATGGTTTGATATGGATGAAAAGTTATGGATACATTTTCTGTAGTGATTGGCGATCACCAAGAATCTCTGTACGGTTTTCAGGGAATTTGGCCGCAGTCAATCCACAATAGCCCGAACCTTGACGTGATCCATATGAACGGCATGTGGTCTAAGAATATAGCCCAAGAAATGTAACTGTAGGACCCCACAGAGACATTTTTCCAGTTTCGCATACAAGTGATTCTCCCTAAGACTCATGTGCGCACATGTTCCACATGGGAAGAAGAGTCAGAGGAAAATATCAAAATATCATCCAGATAAACAATGACAAAGCACCAAAAGAGGTTTCGGAAAATGACATAAACAAAGTTTTGAAAATACAGCAGGTGCATTACTAAAGCCAAAAGGTATCACTAAATACTCATAGTGACCATCAGTAGTATTATAGGCAGTTTTTCACTCATCTCGTCAGCACCCGGACAATGATGGGTAACTCGAGATTCAGCTGTATGCACTCCCAGAGGAGGCGCATACAGCTGAAGAGATCGCACCCAGCAACCGGGCCATCGCAGCGCCCGAACGCAGACGGTGACTTGAGTTTAAGCCGAGGAAGGCTTTTTTTAGCACATTTTTTGTGCTGAAAAACTCGTCTTATACTCAAGTATATATGGTATTTCATGCAATAAAATGCAAATTAATTATTTAAAAATCATACAATCTTATTTTTTGGATTCTGTCTCTCACAGTTCAAGGCTCTGTACGATAAAAATTATAGACCTCTCCATTTTTTGTAGGTTGAAAAACTTGCAAAATTGCCTGCGTATCAAATGCTTTATATATGCTGTATATACTGTATGCAGGATCTCCGTATCAAGTGAGTACAACCCTCATATTTTTGTAAATATTGTATTATATCTTTTCATGGGACAGCACTGAAGATATGACACTTTGATAGAATGTGAAGTAGTCAGTGTACAGGTTGTATAACTTTACATTTGGTGTGCCCTCAAAATAACTCAACACACAGCCATCAATGTCTAAATCATTGGCAACAAAAGTGAGTACACAGGTTGCTACTGGAAACCTTTTCCTCTCCTCCATGACAACATCATAGAGTTCGTGGATGCTGTTTAAGGATGCTCCACAGATGCTCAATAGGGTTAAGGTCTGGAGACATGCTTGGCCAGTCCAGCACCTTTGCTCTCATTTTCCTTAGCAAGGCAGTAGTTGTCTTGGAAGTGTGTTTTGGCGCATGCTTTGGTGCATTTTTTCATGAGACACTTTCATACATACTGATTAATGCTCCACTAACCCACTGAGAACTACGATGGTCTAGTCTGCACCAGTTTTTATACACTTCACCCATAGTCTTTTGACCTCGACTTTTCACCTACTTACTCCTCAAGAACACTTGGGCTTTGCATATGGGTAAAGTACTTTATTGGCAGCATGAATTTCATACAATAAGGTAGATAGCTAAGCATCTTATAAAGTTGTATCTAATTTTAGGCACAACCACAAAAATGTGAGCATCCCATTTTGATTATTCCAAACTTACTCACCCATGTTGTACTTTTACTCTAATTTTTGGCCTCTTCTGGAAGAAATGTGAAGACATTTTTGGCAGATCAGTAATTTATGGTAAGTTTCCCACTATTAAAAGTTTTATCTGTTTGAAGATAATGCTTCTCACTGGTGTTTACCCAGACCCCTAGAAACTACTTTTAGCCAGATAATAACTTCTGCAATTTATTAAAATTGCAGCATAATGTGCTAGTTATTGAGACTTTACATTGCTAGATACATTGTATTTAATCTGGGTTCATATGTAATGTTTGTGTCTTAGATTTGGCACATTTAAAAAAAAAACAAAAAATCAACAATGGTAAAACTGTGACATAAACAGTGTACGTGAACACAGCCTTTAGTAATTTTTAGATTTAGTAAATAGATTTTAAAAATGTACAGGCTGCAAGAAAGTAAGCAAAGCTTAAAGGGATTTTGCCATGAAGTAAAATTGATGTGGGAAGCTTGGAAAATAAAGAGTAAACATTTTTACCATTCATCATTATTAAAGATAATGTAGCATTCTGTAGCATTTTTGTTTTAGCTGCTACCTTAGTGATCCATAGTGTACATCTCGTCTCCAGAGGATACGACCAGCGGCGAGAGCTCCTCAGTCCTGGCCGCACATGTGCACACATCACCTCTCCTCTCAGGCAGCTACTATCAGTACCTTCCCTGCTTCGTAATCACATACTTTCACTCACTGTTGAGCGACTATTGAACCCTAGGTGCTGTCATTCTACTCCTGTACTCTGTACTTAGTCAAACAGTGCAAAGGAGTAAAAAAGAAAAGAAACTTCAGTCAGGCATGTGCATTGAGACAAAAAAAACCACATGCTTGGTTCCTGCAGGGATTTGAATCTAGGATGCCTATGCTGAAAGGCGGAAAGGATAACCACTCAGCTACATTGTAGCTGCTCACAGCTTTTTACATTTATTTGACTAGAGTGAGCACACTGTGGGGAAAAACATGGTGATGTCAAGCCTGCTGGGTCACATGATATGCAGTTCAAACAAATCATACATGCCCCCTTTCGAAGACACTGAAAGCTTAACCAGGATAAACCACGAATGAAATGCCTTCGTAGCAAAACCCCTTAAACTTGACAATTAATACATTATGCTGTCACACAGAAAGTTATCTCAACTTTTTCAATAGCTTTTGTTATGACTTTAGAGCAGATAATATGTGCAGTGAGATATTACTGCCAAAAGTTTTTTAGTACGTCTATAGCGGCTGTAAAATAAAAATAAAAAAATACCACCACTGTCAATCTGGTGTTTTCTGAGTGTCTTGCAGAGATAACATGAAACCCATAAAACCACTGCCACTCAAGCCTACTGATCCTTCATCAATGACATCAGATACATTATTCATGTGGTACGACAGCCAATCACTAGCCTCAGTAGTCTTGCAGTGACAGAGATTGCAGAGGCCAATAATAGGGTGCAGCTTACATCAATGATGTATGTTATGTTAACACTGCAAGACTGGCCGACAACATATAAGAAGCAGTGTGTTTGGGCAATGGCAGCTAAAATGGGTGAGTAAAGGTTAATTTTTTACTCTATAACAGTTCCAGCATGAACAGAATTTTCTTCAAATCCCAGGCAAACCCTGTTATTGTGGTTAATTAGTTAAGTGAGTGCCTATACACATGATCCAGAACCATTGATTTTGTAAGGGTCAATGCTTTATGATTTTGCCTAGAGATAAGCAAATTTCTCAGAAATTCGATTCACCAAATTCGCTGAATTTTCCCCCAAAATTAGTTTTGGTCCGAAATTATTCGCTACGAATTGCTTTAAAAAAACAGCTATTTCCTGGGCGCAGAGAGCCTGTATGGTGTTGTAGAACATTGTGCCATGCTGAAATACATGCGGAGCGTGGTTTGGTATTGAAACAATGCTGTGTTTTAGTATGATATGCAGATGACAGGCCGCTCTTGGAATCGCTTCACACTTCAATTTTATGGGCAATTACGGGGGCAAAACTGACCAAATAACTGATGTGGGAATGCAGCGTGACAGGGTAATGTCAGCGCTAGCTACAAAGAACCAAGCTGAGGGCCAAGATCCCACTATAGCGTCAAAGAGCGCACTCCTTTTACACCATCATCAGATGATTCCACAGATTATGACAGAACCTGTTCTGTTAGACGCTGACACATGTAGAGCACCCCCCCCTCTGAAAGAGTGGAGAGAGTGTCAGCGGTAATTTTGCGTTGACATCACTGATCATTATGTCCTTCTTTTGATCCGTCATTGTCCGCTTTCAATCAGTCAATAATCCCTCAGTATTGCTAAAGCCTAAAAGCCACATGAGTTGATCCAAAACAGAGATGACAAGTAAATGGAATATTTGCATGTCTTCTGTGTTTTGTATCCACTCCTGGTTTTGGCTACCTGATCATCAGACAATCCTGATGGAAACAAAGGACCATGCCATACTGGCAATACCGCTTCTCCGAAGACACTATCGGCTGTGTTTGTCCTTTTCATTCCTTCTGACAGATTAAAAGAAGGGGAAAACCAAACATACTGGCAACATCACAGAGTAGTGAGGCAGCAATAGTAGCTGAGGCAGGTAGCCAGAAGAATCCAGACTCATTTGTCAAAGTTTAGGTGAGGTGGCATAGCTGATCTGATCTGATGCATCAGGCATTGGTATGTGTAAATCCTGGCTGATCCCTGCCTGATTCATCTTGACAAAGGTGAGTCTCTCGACATTTTGAGTGGACAAGCGAGTTCTCCTTGGGGTAACTATTTCCCATGCTGCACTGAACACCCGCTCTGATGCCACACTACTGGCCGGGCATGATAGCTTCTCCAGTGCAAACTCGGCAAGCTGTGGCCACAAATCCAGTTTTGCTGCCCAGTAGTCCAGCGGATCTTCAATGTGGGATGGCCAGGTGCTGTCCAAGTAGGCCACCACCTGCTGTTTCAGGGTCTGCTCCAGGTCCTGCTGCTGCTGGTAAGTACCTTCCTCACTAGGCGGGTGAAGAAAGCTGCTCATCAATGACTCCAGACTCAGGTTGCTGCTGATGGAGCTGGTACTGCTCCTAACCCCCACCCACTCACAACAGCCATGGCAGTGGTATGTCAGCACTGAGGAACCCCCCAGTCAGACCTGCTAGAGGATGGAAGATGGCGCAGATAGGCACACACAACTTCTAAGCATTTGCAAAACTGCAGAAAGCCCAAAGAAATTTCATAGTGGTTGTCTAGTTTACCTAAAAATTAAATAATAATCTACTGGTGAGTAATAATAAAAAAAACTATAAAAAAAACCTTACCTTTCTCCCCACCTTCATTCCAGCACTGGGCCTCCCCAGTCTTCTGTTTACTTTCTGTATTCTAAACAAGATGTCACAGCTGCAGCTATCAGGTGCTACTGACTTTCATTTTCCTTTTGAAAAAAATATGTGTAGCATCCTTTTACCCAGCACATGCCATATCTCTCCTATAAATTAATAAAAACCTCTTTAACCGACGAATTTCTAACTTATTGTAAAACATAAGAAAATAAAGTTCATTAGCAGTTCTCTATGGCTCAATGGGTAAAGTGCTTTCAACTTACACTTCCGTTTTTTCTATAATTGCTTCTCAAGCACAGGAAACAAATGATAAAATCCTCTCCCGTTGGTGCCATGTACCCACGATAATCAATTAATTATTCCCATCCATACCTGATACTTGTTGACCTTGTGGCACCAGAAGTGGAACATTGTCACACATTTGGTGGGACTGCCCTTCATTAAAAAAAATAGAATACGGTTTTAAAAGTTGGCAAATGTGTCTATACCTGCTACCATGGAGACAACACTTTTGTATATACTCCTTCTGCCAACCACAGTATTTCAAAAATCTTTACTAGTGCGGGAAGCTAAAAGTTTTACTTCACGTCACTGGCAATCTCCTGAACCCCCCACTATTGAGGAATGGTTCACTGAAATCACCAATTTCCATCATCTGGAAGAGCTAATTGCTCATACAACTAAGCAAATTTCTCGCTTTGGGAAAATATGGTTCTATTGGCTGACCCTTCAATCCTCACCTTTGTTTCTTTCTTTAGGGAGTTGATAGAGAGGGATTACAAATTTGCTTCCTTTTTATATTCTCTTCGCATTGTGTTATCTCATTTAACATTCTTTTTTCATTAGGAGGTGTGATACTCCTATTCCATACATCATACATTTCAGTCTTCGGTGTCTACCTCATCCCCAATCTTCAATCCCACTGCGATCTCTGTTTCTGATTTACGGTAGTGTTACTGCTATTTTTTTCCTTTTTCTTCATATCTCCCTTCCTTAGTTTTCTAACTTCTTAGACGGCAGGGACCTCAAATGTGTTATTATTCCTCATTCTAACTTTAGAATAATACGATTCCCTGCAAATAGCCTGTGCAGGAGTTATTTGTATACCTTATGACTTTCACTTTAACAATGTTCATAATAAGTATTTATAATTACTTATGTATATTGAAGGAAGTAACATATACCCATTTATTATTTGTTAGATTCATTACTTACTGTACAAAAAGACCCCTGAATGTTTCTTTGGTTTTATTTTTATAAAATCAATAAACATTTTTAATATGAAAAAAAAAAAAAACTAACATAAAAGATACTATCTTACGGAGAGATACTATTCAGAAAATAACTTTCTTCTACTGGAAAACCCTCTTAATACTGCACTATGTGCTCCTTACACCATGCAAGCGATGACCAACAACCTCTTGTCTTATTCTACATTCTTTCATATCGGCCACCTAAAGGTGCTGTAAGATACAGTACTGCTGTTTGTGGCTGTGAGTATGTTTTGTCTGTGGAGCTTGTACAGCAGAAAGCAGATCTTTGTGGATGCTATACACAGCACTGTTTTCATACCTACCTGCAATCTTTTGAAAAGAACTCAACATTGTAAAATGGATGTGTGTGCCAAGCTCTAAAGATACTATTGTCTAGGGATCCCCTGAATAACACATGGGTTGTGCTCAGAGAACTAGCTGAAATAATACTGGCCAGTGACCAAATTCATTATATGCTTGCACCTGAATACAATGAAAAAACCGGATTACATTGATTGACTGATGTGCAATTGACCTGCATTAATTCAAGGGTGTCCTTCTCAGGACAGTGAAATTAGCCCCAAGAGATTTAACCATTTTATTTCTCCTAACTGGCTGCCAAACCTGCGGACAGAGATATGTGTTGTAGTTTTGTTTCTGTGGGTGTAATGATTTATTTATTGCATATAGTACATACTCTCTGGGAAAATGGATTCATGTAGTCAATACCACAGCTGTGCTTACTTCTTGATCATAGGAAGGAGGATGTCTGAAAAATTACTGGCTTTTTTTTTTTTGCAGCTCCATGTAGTCAACCACAGCCATTTCCTTTGGGAGTTACAATCAGTATATTTCTGTTAAAACAAATTTCCCACTTCTTATACTATGCAAATTATAAATTAAGGAAAAGATGAGAATCAACAGTTTACGGCAAAGTAATGTACAACATTCGGCATATCCAGCCATAACTCATTTTATTAGATGTTAAATTCAGTATTTCACTTTATGAGGCATATTTAGAAGATGTAGGCTCTACATGTACTCTCCAATGGTGCCACCATCAGGTGCTGTTTTTTAACCTACAAGTAGAAGAATACTTTTGTAACATGGCATTGATTACTTTACGTATGGGTTCTGAATGACAGCAGTATGAATGGGCCCATTGGTATCTATGGGGTATTCAACACTGATCTGTAGTTCAGAAAAAAATGGTGCACTAGTATTGAAGATATTGGTGCATTATCTAGAAATGTACACTACCATTCAAAAGTTTCAGATCACCCAGACAATTTTGTGTTTTCCCTGAAAACTCATGCTTTTATTTATCAAATGATTTGCAAAATGAATAAAAATATAGTCCAGACATAGAAATAATGATTTTTATTTGAAATAATAATTTTCTACTTCAGACTTTGCTTTCGTCAAAGAATTTCCCTTTGCAGCAATTCCAGCATTGCAGACCTTTGGTATTCTAGCTGTTGATTTGCCAAGGTAATCTGGAGAAAATTCACCCCATGCTTCCAGAAGCCCCTCCCACAAGTTGGATTGGCTTGATGGGTACTTTTTGCATACCATATGGTCAAGCTTCTCCCACAACAGCTCAATGGGGTTGAGATCTGGTGACTGCGCTGGCCACTCAATTAGAGATAGAATACCAGCTGTCTGCTTCTTCCCTAAATAGTTCTTGAATAATTTGGAGGTGTGCTTTGGGTCATTGACCTGTTGCAGGATGAAATTGGCTCCAATCAAGCGCTGTTCACAGGGTATGGCATTGCAAAATAGAGTGCTAGCCTTCCTTATTCAAAATCCCCTTTACCTTGCACAAATGTCCCACTTTACCAGCACCAAAGCAACCCCAAATCATCACATTACCTCCACCATGCTTGACAGATGGTGTCAGGCACTCTTCCAGCATATTTTCAGTTGTTCTGCATATCACAAATATTCTTCTGTGTGATCCAAACACCTCAAACTTTGTTTTGTCTGCCCATAACACTTTTTTCCAACCTTCCTCTGTCTGTGTTCTTTAGCCCTCTTTTCCTTTTATTAGCCAGTCTCAGATATGGCTTTTTCTTTGCCACTCTGACTTGAAGGCCAGCATCTCGGAGTTGCCTCTTCACTGTAGATGTTGACACTGGCGTTTTGTGGGTACTAGTTTTTGAAGCTGCCAGTTCAGGACCTGTTAGGCATCGATTTCTCAAACTAGAGACTCTAATTTACTTGTCTTGTTGCTCAGTTGTGCAGCAGGGCCTCCCACTTCTCTTTCTACTCTGGTAAGAGCCTGTTTGTGCTCTCCTCTGAAGGAAGTAGTACACACCATTGTAGGAAATCTTCAGTTTCTTGGCAATTTCTCGCATAAAATAGCCTTCGTCTCTCAGAACAAGAATAGACTGTCGAATTTCACATGAAAGTTCTCTTTTTCTGGCCATTTTGCGAGTTTAATCGAACAAACAAATGTAATGCTCCAGATTCTCAACTAGCTCAAAGGAAGGTCAGTTTTATAGCTTGTCTAATCAGCAAAACTGATTTCAGCTGTGCTAACATAATTGCACAAGGGTTTTCAAAATATCCAATAGTCTTATTACACAGTTATCAAACACAATGTCCCATTAGAACACTGGAGTGATGGTTGTTGGAAATGTGCCTCTATAGACCTATGTAGATATTACAGTAACAACCATATGTTTGCAGCTAGAATAGTCGTCATTTACCACATTATCAATTTATAGAGTGTATGACTGATTCATTTAATGTTAGCTTAATTGAAAAAAACTGTGCTTTTCTTTCAAAAATAAGGAAATTACTAAGTGATCCCACACTTTTGAATGGTACTGTATATTGTCTATTTATTCTTTGTGGTATTCTGATACATGTTAGGGATCCGGTAAAAAAAAAGTAATACAAAGTCACTCTATTCCCCTGCTGCTCCCTATGCTCCCCACTGGTGACATCACATTTATCAGTCACGTGATGTGACACTGTAGCCAATCACTGACCTCAGTGGTCTCTTCCTGTATGAACAGAACATGACCATTTAAGTACTTTAATACTGGAATTAAGTAATGTTCACTTGGTGTATTTCAAAGAAATGCTGTGCAGCTCCCTAAGGACATGTCTAATTGGTTTGGGTAGCCTCTGCAATATGTTGAGCTATGCTTTATGCCCACTTTTTGTGCAGCCCACATATTTCAGTTTGCATGTAACACTGTATGCCATAAATTACATATTTACCGTCACAATTTATGTTTGTCTTTAGACTGTCACTAGATGTAGAAATACTCAGTTTTACTCAGCAAAGTCATAGTTACATACTCAACACTGGATGGAGATGAAACCATAATTCTCTATAATCCTGGGCAAACTAAGCTCTTTGCTGATTTCTTTAATAAGATGAAGTGACAATATTGATCCTAAAGTCTGAAACTCTCAGACCTGTAGCTACAGTATATTATTGGGCTAAACAGCTGTGCCACATCCACTTGGGAAATGATTCTGAACAAATGCAGGTCTTGATCAATTTATTTCCCCCTATTTTGTATCTTTTACACATCTTCACTATTGCAAATATAAGGGCAAAAGATATGAGCTCCTACACTGAGGCAAACCTTCCTTTATGGTCATATACCCCGGCAAGCTTTATAACCGGCAAGCTTTTTCATAAAGTAAAACTCATATATATTAAGCCATTTAAAGTTCGATATATGCATTGTGTAAAAAATCCTGCAAAACGCTTATGTGTTTCAGATTGACATCTTAATCATACAGTACGTGAAGGGTACACTATAGTTAAGGAGTCAATTTGAAAAGCAGAAGCATTTTGTAATATTTTGCACACCATTCATGAATGTACTGGACTTTTATTGGCTCAGTAAATACTAGTTTTACTTTATGGAAAAGCTTGCTGATGGCATTATTGTTTGAATTCTGCTACTTTTTGTTATTAACTAGGAATAATCTTCCAGTCTGGTGTGAGCTGGTTGCATTGCTTAAGAGAGCTCAATGCACCTTTGTTGCTGCATTTTTGATTTACCCCTTTTTCAACTAAATAATAATTACTCCCATGTGTCCTTTAGGGTATGTTCACACGGCTGTTTTCGGAGCGTTTCTGCTCCCAAAACAGCATAAAACAAGCCTCCAAAACGCCCCCAGTTTATTTTCATTGATTCCTATGTAATACCTCATTGTAGTTCACACACGACAAGATTTTTTTACGCATGTTTTAGGTTCTTCATTTTCAGTGCTGGAAATCCCTAGAGAAATCAATGGAGAGCTTCAAAACCTCATCCAAAACCTCGGTGCATTTTAAGACGTGTTTCTGGACGTGTTTTTGATGTGGTTTTGGAGCGTTTTTCGGCGCGTTTTTTGCCATGGCTGAAAAATCAGCCTCCAAATGGTGTCCATATAAGCCGTGTGAACATACCCTTGGGGCCCGTTTATACAGCAATGGACAAATACCGATCGGTTTATCCAAATGGTATATGTATGGTTTGTGCGCCGTGCACACGGCCGCGGGGGGAATGGATTTTCTCCGCGATGAGCGGAGAAAAGCCCTCCTCCTTCACATTCACTTGCACATATTCCGTTTGAAAACCGGACGGAAGAATGTGCATGTTGAATGGTATTCGGGCAGCCCCCGGGTGGAGAAACCGCCGGGCGGAAAACCCGTACAGCGGGGACTGCTGCACGGGTTTTCCATAGGAGCCCATTGTGCTCGTTTGTGGCCGGTTTTTAAGATGGTCTGCAAAACCGCAAACCATCTGAAAAACCGGCTGCAAACCTGTGCCGTGGGGCATGCCCTTAGTAAAAAAAACATAAGCATTCTGTGCTAGCTGCAGGTATAGCCTACTTAACAATATGTATTGTACCTGTTACACTGTATCTTTTAGTTCAGTTGTTTGCACAAAAGAGAAAATTGTACCTGAGACTGTAGTTTAAATCCTAATTCCTATCTCGATAGGCTATATTTTTTAGTAATTCAGGTCAAACAAATACATTTATTTATATGTATTATATTTTAAAATTTCCTGGATTGTTCTACTGTGCCCCTCACACAACCCCATATGTCATTTGCCTCTGTCATCCTTCTCTGGTCTCTGTGTCAGTTATGTGCTATAGGGGCTGGCTGTGTGGCTCAGTTCACTAGACCAAACCCTTCCTCTGACTGTGTATTAGAAAAAGAGGTTAACTTAGAGAGTGAAATAAGTCACATAGCCGTCCCTCTCCATCAACCGTTGTGAGTGTATTTTATATGCTGTGCTGAGAAATCTGTGTCAGCTGTTGCTTAAGGGGATTTCTCTGAGGGTAGCATCCTGGCGATTCCCTGCAACCAAGTCCAGATCCCTGTATAAGGGTTAAAAGGTAAAAATTGGGAATCGCTTAGACTCCCCAGTTTAGCTTCAAGACAAATCTATTACAACCTGAGGGATCTATGTCTGCTCAAGCTGGCCTCATGTCAGTGTTTGATTTTTTTTTTCCCAGCAAATAAAAGTAAAAATCACATCTGTATTTGGTAGGCTTGTCTGCTTTGAAACAGAAAACAACTTCAAACAGCCAAAGATATCAGTTTATAAATTGTATAATAAATTCGACAAGACACTCTGGTCTATCAACCATTTATTATAGGTCCATATATTGCCTCTAATGACAGATAATGCAATAAAAGCTTCTGATATAATATACCATAATCTATCACCTGTTACATCTGTTTCAGCATCAATAATGCATTATCATATAAGTTAACTATGTTAAAACTGCCATTTTTAATTCGTTATCCACTTGACTGGCAAGAAGAAATGGCATTGGGCCCATAAAACTCACAAAGATTACGAAAAATTAAATACACCCATTTATGCATTCTGCTGCAATAGAAACTTTTCATTCCACTCTCTGCCAAAGAACACTTAGTGATGGCAGTAGTCCAAGGCCATTCTGTATCCCATTATTGAGCGCTACTTTATATGGACACAATCTTCTCTACTTTGTCACTCTTTACCAATTACATTTTCATCAAATGTAAATGTATGAATAGATTTAAAAAATTCTTTACGTATCATTCATTTCAGATGTCAACATACGAGTTCTACATCACACGACGATCTGTTGCTTTAAACGCTGTCTTCAGAGCTGTGTTTATGAGCTCTAAGAGCTACCTGTTTCTAGCCATGAACTCTGCCCTGTTCCTGTTCATTGCCCCCTTTATACGTCTCTGTTTTATTATTCTTTGATATCTCTGTAGTTTGCAGGTTCCTTTTCCTTTTTATTTTCTCATCTATCTTATTTATCTCACTCTGACCTTGATCCAGATTAATAACTTCTCTTGCTCATCTTCTATGGCTGTTTTGTTTCTGACGGTTTTTCAGCCGAATGCGTCACAACTGCTGTCCCTGAACTTTTATTTCTTCCTAATCTTGTTTTATGATGAGTTCTACAAATGTAAAAAGCAAATTTTCTACATACTTTCATTAAAATAATGCATTTACTTATATGTAATACATTTTTACACAGCCAGAATCCTTCTTTTCCAGTGCCCCTCACGCAGCACCAGAATCCTGTGCCTCTACCATTGTAAGACAGCAGAGCGGTGCTGATGGCTCAAATGGTTCAGTGACTAGCACAGCCACATGACACACTGGGCCTGAAGCACAGCTAGTAAAGGAGCACCCAAGTTTTATTTTTTACTCTTTGCTTTACAAACAAAAATATGTAACCACCACATTCTCCCTACCCATCACCGTTGTATTTCATTAACCATCTATGTTTGGATTTTTTGGATCTGTTTTTATATCTACATTTATCTTTTAATTCCTTTTTTAGTTTGATGTACTGTGTAGGTATTTATTTCCTATTATATTTTACACTTATTTTCTGCTTGTCTTTTGACCCTTCACGTTGTGACCATGAAATGTAATTATTTCCTCTACCTTTTATGTGTGTATTTATATTTGCCTGTAACTTCATTTTGCTATGGTCTGATGAAGGCACCAGTATTTTGAAAAAATACATGACTTTGCCATCTATGAGTCATTGTCAATTCCAGCAGTGTCCACAGGTTCATTGATTTTTCCTTAAGGCAAATACTAATTCTAAAATGGCTGCATGGGTGTATGAGCTTGTTTTATACACAGTTCTCTTGGGTGAGTAGTTCCACATAAAATCTCCTATATGGAGCAATATTTTGTCATTTTTCCTCGGAGAATCTTACTGTTCTTTCTTCATAGATATGTCTTTAACGCCTCAATGATTTAGTTATTTGGGGACTTTTGCTTATTCAACCCCACTTTCCAAGAATCATAACTTTTTCTTTTACCATCAATATAGCCATAGGAGGGCTTGTTTTTGCAGGACAAGTTGCATTGTTTAGTCACGCAATTCAAATTGCCATATAATTAAGAAGCCGAAATAAAATTCTTTGTGGGGTGGAACTGGAAAGAAATGCAACTGCTACCTTTTTAGAGGGGTTCAAATATATGGAGTTCATTGCTTGCATTTTGTAGAAATTACATGTCATCTTTATTCTGGCAATACCTGATTTATATCGTTTTAGTTTTGTTTTACATAGTTACATAGTTTGTAAGGCCGAAAAAAGACAAGATGTCCATCCAGTTCAATCTGCTAAAGTGTTGCTAAAGTGTTACTACTTGCTAAAAAAAAAAACTAAACTTTTTTTTGTGAGCTAAAGTGTATATATTAGTACCATATATTGGTACCAATTTGTGGCTTTTTTTTAATCACCTTTTATTTAATTTTTTCTGGTTGATAGAATAACAATAAAATGGTATTATTTTAGTTCAGATCTTAACATAATCAGCTATACCAATTACATTAATATTTTCCCAGTTTATTTTTTAATATGGAAAGTAGGAAAACACCTTTTTTACTATAATGTCTAGTCCCCCAGGGACTTAAACTTGTGACCGCTTGAACTATATACTGTGGTCTAGTTTACAGTAATTATAGTGATCTCATTTACACACTAACTATGGCCACAGTAATGGCAATCTGCATACTACTTGCTTAAGTGCAACTGTTGCATTGCGTATAAAATTAGTAATATAGTAAATAATTTGCAGTTTTTGTAGTCCTTAAATAGACTTCAGCATGCTTTTTCGGCAGCATTAGATGTTAAAGTTCAAAGTTGCAAACGATCCTGAGCAATGCATATCTCAAGCAGCGGACAACTCTTCCGATCCTCTCGCTGGGCTGTGAAAGACTGCACGACGTTTCGAGGGACAACGCCCCTTTGTCAAGTACACCTGTGGTTAAAAGGAACATCAATAGAGTACACAGGTGTACTTGACAAAGGAGGCGTGCCTCCCAAAACGTTGTGCAGTCTTTCACAGCCCAGCGAGAGGATCTGAGGAGTTGTCCGCCGCTCGAGATATGCATTGCTCAGAATCGTTTGCAACTTTGAACTCTAACATCTAATGCTGCCAAAAAACCATGCCAAAATCCATTTAAGGACTACAAAAAACGCAAATTATTTACTATATTACTAATTTTATATGTGTGCTACCACTTTGTTAACTGTTATGATAAGTCTAAAAGAGCAATAAAGGATTAAATAAAGTGAAATAATAGAAGAAGAGTGGAATATTTAATAGTGACTAACCACTATATTCAAGGTTTGAGTTTATACAAGGAGTTTAGGGTTCCAATTTTAGTCACTTACTTGTGGTATTTAAACATTAATTTCAGTGTCATCCATTGAATTTGTATAGTATTGAGGGGGGTTACATACTTAACATATGTCAAACAAGTACACTGGTGACAATAAATGACTAACAACTGGTATAGAGGGAGAGAGGACCCTGTTCACAAAGACTTATAATCTACAAGGAAGGAGGAAAAAGACAGAAGGTGAGGGGCAGAAATGTTTGTGGGGTGGGGTAGTGGCAGTAACAGTCGTTATAGGCTAACCTGAAAAGATGGATTTTCAAGTTATTTTTGAGGATAGTAAAATGGAGAAGAGTCTGATGTATTGGAGCAGTGAGTTCCAGAGTATGGAGGAAGCATGAGAAAAGTTTTGGAGTCTGTTGTGTGAGGAGCTGACAAGAGGAGAGCAGAGAAAAAGGTCCTGTGAGGATCGGAGATTGTGCAAGGGAAGGTATCTAGAGATTAAGGCAGAAATGTTATGGAGAGTCTTATAGGTCATGGTTAGCAGCTTGAACTGAATTTGCTTGGCAATGGGTAGCCAGTGAGGGGATTTACAAAGGGGAGAGGCAGAAGAATAGCGAGAAAAAAGGTGGATAAGACCAACAGCAGAGTTGAGGATGGTTTGGAGTGGAGCAAGAGTTCCAGATGGGAGGATGAAGAGAAGGATGTTGCAGTAGTCTAGGTGGAAGATGACAGGGGGATAGGCTAGCATTTTTGTAGTATTGAAGTTAAGGAATAAGTGGATTAAAGAGATATTTTTCAGGTGGAAGTAGCAGGCAGAGGTAAGGACTTGGATGTGTGGTTTGAAAGAGAGCGGAGTCAAAGGTTATTAGAAGGCAGTGGACTTACGTGACTGGTGAGAGTGTAGAGCTGTTGACTGTGATAGAGAGAACAGGTGGGGGGATAGAGTGGGATGGTAAAAAGATGATAAATTCAGCTTTCTCCACATTTAGTTTTAGAAGATGGGATGATATGGACGAAAGACAGTCTGGGATCCAGGAGAGAAGAGAGTTAACATATGGGCATAAGTTAAAGGGGTTTTCTCGATACAAGGATCATATCTGTAATGATGGGAACAGTAAAAATCAACACTTAAAATGGTTTTTATTACCTAAATCATCTACTATAACAGCTGTGAACTAATCTTCTAAATCTGAAGCCTGGAGCCAGGCCACTATCCCTTCGTGTGATTGGCTGCCTAATATTTAGTTCAACCTCTGAATACATTTGTTTCATCATTTCAGGCTTTATTTACAGGTGTAATGGGTACAAGGAGCTTGTGACAGCTCTCCAGGCATGAGAACTGACCATTACAGGAGGTCTGCAGAGCTGTGATGTCCTCTTACTCTCTCTGCTCACACAGAATGAGGACTGGGGAGGGAGTAGAGAGGAAATGTGATGTCAGCATTCTTCAGTGAGGAAAGACAAGCCCTGCTGGAATAAAAGACCTGCCCCTGGATTTGAAACTGTAAACACAGAAAGACAGCACAGCTGCCTGCGAAAGCATGTAGTGAGAAAACCCCTTTAACCCCTTAAGGACCAGGCGTTTTTTTTTGGTGACACGTTCGTTTTTCCCTCCTCGCCTTCTGAAAGCCATAACTTTTTTATTTTTCCACCTACATAGACACATGAGGGCTTTTATTTTGCAGGACGAGATGTACTTTCTAATGGTGTTATTCACTATACTATAGAATATACTGGGAAACCGTAAAAAAATTCCAAGTGGGACAAACTGTGAATTTTTTTTTATTTTCGCCATGTTTGCGGGGGTTTCGTTTTTACGGCGTTCAATCTTCGGTAAATATAATGTGTTAACTGTATTCTACAGGTTGTTACGCATCCGGCAATACCAAACATGTAGGGTTTCCGTTATGTTTTGGTACCGTAAAAAAATTCCAAACATTTTCTATTTTTGAAATTTGCGCCACGGCGCCATTTTGTGCGACCAATAACTTTTTTATACTAACACCTACGGACGTCAGTGAGGGGGCATTTTTTGCCAGCTGAAGTTTACTTTTTATCGCTAGCAGTTTGGAATGCATGCGACTTTTTTGATCATTTTTATTCCATTTTTTGAGTGACGTAAATTGATCAAAAAACGCAATTTTGCCGTTTGGAATTTTTTTTCTTCTACGGTGTTCAGCGGACGGAAGTGGGGCAAACCGGACAGGGTAAGTGACGGGAGCCTTCACAAGGCTCCCCACCACCATGCCCGGTCATCGGATCGGCACAGCATAGCTGCACTGATGCCGATCACCGTAACGATCGGTGCGCGGCACCGATCGACGTTAATGAGAGTGAGCGTGAGACATACTGAACGTCCGATCAGTGAAATATAAGGAGATCCGGGAAAGGGCCAAGTCTGTGATGCCAAGGGATGAGAGGATTTGTAACAGGTGAGAATTGTCAACAGTGTCAAATGCAAAGGACAAATATCTGAGGAGAAAGACAGAGTAGTGGCGTGTTGCTTTAGATGTTACTAGGTCATTGGTGACTTTGGTTAGGGTGGTTTCAGTATAGTTCTGGGATTGATAACAAGATTGCATTGGGTCAAGAAGTGAGTTGGAAGAAAGATGAGAAAACAGTTCAAGATAGACATGGTGTTCAAGGAGGTTTGAGGGAAATGGAAGCAGTGACATGGGACAATACATTGGTTCAAGAATGGGTCAAGAGATGGTTTCTTAAGGATGGGTGTAATGGTAGCATGTTTAAAGGAAGATGGCAGAGGTTAAAATTGGGTTGAAAAGATGGGTAAGAACTGGGATAATGACAGCACTACTGGGATGAGGTGGGATGGGAGTGGGTCAATATAGCAGATAGTGAGTTTGGATTTGGACAGTAGAGAGAGGAAACCTCATGAATAACATTAGAAAAGCAGGATAACAGGGAAGAGCATTATGCACTTGTAGAGGTTGGCATTGGGGAAAAGACAGGCATAGAGATGGACAGTAGGGACTGTGGGGTGAAGTTTTCTCTGATGAGGTTGATCTTCTTTAGAAACTGAGTGGCAAAATCAAGGATGTGGTGCAGGAGGATGGAGAAGAGAGTTGGATGTCTTGAACAGTTCTTTTAGGTTGTGAGACAAAGATGATGCGACAGTGGTAAAGTAATCCTGTGTATATAAATTAAGTGAATGGTGTGTACATTTTACCAAGTGTACTCACATATACATGGTGAAAGGCAGATACATGTCTCTGAGATACCTGGCCTCGGTGGGGTTGGAGCCATTAGTTTAGGTGTCACCTGCAGTAAGTTGTTGGCACATGTTGAGCAGCTAGTATAGTTGTTTTAAAACAGCTGATCCAGGACAGCTCATACTGTGAGTAGTCAAAGTGTTGGGTGGGTTTAGTTGGCCTATATAAAGTCAACTTGTCATCTGAGTAGGTGTGGCTACTGTCCAGGACAAGGCGTTTAGCCTGAGAGGCAACACACAGGAGGTAATCAGGATCTCCTACTCGGCTTGTTGTTCCTTTTTTGTTTAACTGTAATTTTATTAACAATTTTCATAATACAGAAAACGTGTAATAAGCATATAAAGAAACAGCTCAGAATAACCTAATAGAGATATCTGTAACAGAAAGTAAGCAATAAAACGTGGCTTACAGTAATATCCTGAATATTTAAATTCATTAGCACCTGACTCTGGCTGAAATTACATGGGCTCTCAGACCCCTAGGTTCAATGGGTTAGGCCAGACTCAAAGGCACCGATATGTCATCAAGATGGCTGAGAGAATCGTGTCGCACAGATCCACCCAAGTTTCATATTTTAATATATGAAACTTTCCACACGTCCAGCTGCCACTCCCATATTCGTAGGATGCAGGGTAAGGGAGAAATCCAAAGCTGGCCTTAGAAACCAAGTAGGATAGGTATGTGTGGTACCAGACCGTAGCTTAGGTCTATCCGGTTCTGATAGTGCCACTGGCTCAGTTCTGTCCCAATGCCCTGCCACGGTACGTCCATTTTGGTATTCCAGCCATAAACTGCATGACCCAAGAGGGAGGAGTGTGCAGGCCGTCCCAGAGGCGTAAGGGGTAGTGTATGTGGGTGCGCCATAGTACTGATTTAATTTGAAACCCAGCTTTCCCCAGGGTTGTTCTCCATTGGAAGGGGTTACGGCGAGCGGACAGGAGCGTCTAGAACCAGCAAGCCACATTTAACCCTGGTGTGGGCCTAGCACAAAGCCATCCTAAGGTAACCAGACACATTTTGCTGCCTTGCCTCTCTGTTTGTAACCATATCCTTATTTGCACCTCTGACCAATATCTGTATAGTATTGTCCCTACGTGTATATTACTTGTCTAGTGCGCACTCCAAGGCGAATTAAATCTATAAATTTTAATCTGAGCTAGTCTGTTGTCTTGATAATCGACCTCACTCGCCTTATTCTCAGCCTTTAATATATCGCTACCCAAGGCTGGTTCCTGGCCTTGCTGTGAGTCTGTAATGGACTGGTCTTATAGCTAACTGGTGGCAGTACTGGGCTGACAGAGCTCTGTTTAACTAGCGAGGGTAAACAGACCTCTCCCAGCCGTTCAGGGTTGTGGGCGAGTGGGGCATCCTCTCACACTCCCTGGGTCTCCATGTGCCCGTGTTGACAGGGGTTAACTGTAAAACTGTATCTGGCTGACCTTGTGCGTACCCTAGGAGAAGCACAATGTCACGACACACCCCAAGTCAGGCCATCGACCCTCAAGTGGGCCCGGCAGGTGGGTTTTCCTGTAAAATACTCCATATTTCTTACATCCTTAATATGCATTAGCAAGTCCATCAATAATGTTGTGGAGGCTCTTTTTCAGAATATGGACAAAAGGCATTTAGCAACTTTAAGAATATATAGAAATAGTCTTTGGGAATGTCAGCCCAACAGGTGATAGGGGACATTCAATATACAGTTGAAACCAGAAGTTTACATACACTATATAAAAAGACACATATGCATGTTTTTCTCACTATCTGACATGAAATCAGAATAAAGCTTACCCATTTTAGGTCAATTAGGATTACCAAAACTATTTATATTTGCCAAATGCCAGAAAAATGAGAGATAGATAATTTTTAAGGCATTTTTATTACTTTCTGCAGTAAAGTGAAAAGTTTACATACACTAGGATTACTATGCCTTTAAACTATTTGGGACAGCCATATGATAATGTCATGTCTTTGGAAGCTTCTGAAGCTTATTGGCAACATCTGAGTTAATTAGAGACACACCTGTGGTTGTTTTTTAAAGCAGACCAGAAATACACTGCTTCTGTGTATAACATCATGGGAAAGTCTAAAGAAATCAGCCAAGATATAAAAAAAAAAAGAATTGTGGACTTGCACAAGTCTGGTTCATCATTGGGAGCAATTTCCAGATACCTCAAGGTGCTTCGTTCATCTATACAAACAATTATACACAAGTACAATCAAGATGGGAATATCCAGCCATCTTACCACTTAGGAAAGAGACGGGCTCTGTATCGTGTTTTGGTCCGACATGTGCATATCAACCCAAGAACAAAAGCAAAAGACCTTGTGAAGGTGCTAGTAGAAGCTGGTAAGATTGTGTCATTCTTCACAGTGAAACGAGTACTGTATCAACATGGGCTGAAAGGCTACTCTGCCAGGAAGAAGCTAGTACTCCAAAAGAAATGTGCTGTCATCTGACGAGACTAAAATTGAACTGTTTGGTCAGAATGACCATCGTTACATTTGGAGGAAAAAGGAAGAAGCTTGGAAGCTAAGAACACCATGCCAACTTTGAAACACGGGTGAGGCAGCATCATGTTGTGCGGTTGTTTTGCTACAGGAGGGACTGTTGCACTTCACAACATAGATGGCATCATGAGGAAAGAAGATTATGTGGCAATACTGAAGCAACATCTCAAGATGTTAAAGCTTGTATGGAGATGGGTCTTCCAAATGGACAATGATCCAAAGCATACTGCCAAACTGGTTACAAGTTGACTTTAGCATAACCAAGTCAATGTTTTGGAATGACCATCACAAAGCCCTGATCTCAATCTTATTGCAAATATATGGCAAATCTGTAAGGGAAAGTGTGAGCAAGGCAACCTACAAACATGGCTAAGTTACACCAGTTCTGTCAGGATGAATGAGCCAAAATTCCTACCTTCCTATTGTGAGAAGCATGTGGAAGGATATTCAAAAGGTTTGACCCAAGTCAATGCTACCAAATACTAATCAAATGTATGTAAACTTTTGACTTTGCAGAAAGCAATAAAAATGCCTTAAAAAATTCTCTCTCATTATTCTGGCATTTGGCAAATATATATATATATATATATATATATATATATATATATATTATATATTATATCCGTTGTGTTCGGCTCATCCAACAAACAGGAAACCGTTTGTACCCGACATCTGCCTCTGTCTCATGCCTGAAAGACTTACGATTGTGATCCTGAGCTGTGCAAGCTTAAGCCTACAATATATATATGATATATATAATATATATATTATTATATATAATTATATATATTATATATATACAAGTGAACATAAAGAAAACTCCTTCTCGTTTCCTCACTATCACCTTAGTAGAACCGACACTGGCTTCCACCGGTGGGAACACCTCCAGCCCAGAAGGTAGACTGGAGATAACGCTCCCCCAGTCAGCTACCTGCTGACCTTATATACCGCCAGGAAATCCCGGAGTGGAACCATGGGGAGTGAGCACCCACCCTGCTCTATGCTCACTCCCAATGAAAGGCCGACCCAGGAATGGCTGAAAGCCATACTAACGTACCTCTTAAATGTATGTCGACAGTCTATACTGCCGACACCTATCGAACACTGGCCTTTCACTCCACCAAGGCTCCTTACTTTGATGGCATGTGTCTTGGACTCTCCAGACATATGTCCAGAACCTGGCTGGGTTATATACCCCCTTGTAGACCTTGCCAGCTGCGGCCTTACTTATCCCCCACCTCTGTTCTGACCTGTGGGGCGGAGCACTTTGTGCCATAAAGTTAAGCACCCGCGACAGTGCATCTGCATTTGCTTGTTGTGACCCGGGGCGATGTTCTACAGAGAACTTAAGGTCCTGTAGAGCCAGAAACCACCAGGCACTCTTGCGTTTTTCCCTTTGTTTTGTGCCATCCACTTTAGAGGTGAATGGTCTGTGATTACTTTAAAGGGTCTACCTATCAGGAAGTAGCGCAGTGCCTCGATAGCCCACTTAATGGCCAGACACTCTCTCTCTACTATGGCGTAGTTTTTCTCAGCCGCCGGCAGCTTCCTGCTGAGGTACACTACAGGGTGTTCTTCTCCCTCAACCAGCTGTGACAGGACAGCCCCTAATCCCACCTCAGAGGCGTCTGCCTGGACCAAAAATTCCTTCTGGAAGTTTGGCGCAACGAGCACGGGTCTCTTGCAGAGTACCTCTTTAAGATTTTTAAAAGCCTGTTCAGCCTCTGGGTTCCACTTGACCACAGTGGACTTGGCCCCTTTGGTGAGGTCCGTAAGAGGGGCTGCTGTCGAGGCAAAGTTAGGCACGAACCTCCTATAGTACCCGGCGTTACCAAGAAAAGCCCTGATCTGTTTCTTGGAGACAATGTTGGGGCCAATTCCTAACTGCTTCCAGTTTGTCCATTTGGGGCTTGATGACCCCCTCCCAATGTCATAGCCAAGATAGCGAGCCTCCTCAAGCCCTATGGCGCACCTATTGGGGTTGGCGGTTAACCCTGCTGCCCTTATGGCATCTAAGACGGCCTATACTCTGGGTAGGTGGGATTCCCAGTCCGTACTAAAGACCACCACGTCATCCAAATATGCCACCGCATATTTCCTATGGGGCTGCAGGATGATGTCCATCATCCTCTGGAATGTGGCCAGAGCCCCATGTAGGCCAAAGGGGAGGACAACATAGTGAAAGTGTCCCTCTGGGGTGGAAAAGGCCATTTTCTCCCTGGCCTCCTTTGTGAGGGGAACCTGCCAATAGCCCTTGGTTAGGTCTAATGTACTAATGTACCTTGCAGGTCCTAGCCTCTCGACCAACTCATCAACGCGGGGCATCAGGTAGGCATCAAATTTTGAAATTTCATTAAGTTTACGGAAGTCGTTGCAGAAAAGTAAGCTGCCATCGGGCTTGGGTATGAGCACTATGGGGCTCGACCACCCACTTTGGAACTTTTCTATGACCCAAAGCTCTAGCATTTTTTTAACTTCTACGGCAATTGCTTGCCTCTGAGCTTCAGGGACCTTATATGGCCTCAATCGTACCTTCTGGCCGGGTTCTGTGATGATGTCATATTCAATTACTTTAGTGCATCCTGGCAGATCTGAAAAGACCCGCCGGTTCCTTTGTAGGAACTCCCTAGTTTCCTGCCGCTGTGCTTCGGACAATGACTCAGAGATACGGACAGGTGGTAACTCTCCGTTTGGGGCATCCCTATGCTCTCTTACCGCCATAAGACTTTGACGGTCCTTCCAGGGCTTAATTAAGTTGATATGGTAAATTTGATACGGTTTCCTTTTACCGGGCTGGAACACCTTATAATTTACATCACTGACCCGCTCCGTAATCTCATAGGGGCCCTGCCACTTTGCCAGAAATTTGCTTTCGACCGTGGGTACAAGTACTAGTACTGGGTCGCCTGGCTGGAACACTCTGACCCTTGCCGACCTGTTATATACCCTGGCCTGGGTTTCTTGCACCTGCTGCAGGTTCTCACGTACTATGGATAGAATGACAGCAATCCTGTCCTGAATTTCAGCGATGTGTTCAATGACACTCCTATGCGGGGTATTCTCTTGCTCCCAGGTCTCCTTGGTTATGTCCAGGAGCCCCCGGGGATGTCTACCATACAAGAGCTCGAAGGGTGAAAATCCTGTGGATGCCTGCGGGACCTCCCTTATTGAGAACATGAGGTAGGGTAGTAGGTGGTCCCAGTCTCTCCCATCCTTATCTACCACCTTCTTGATCATCGCCTTTAGGGTTTTATTGAATCTCTCCACCAGACCATCAGTCTGAGGATGATACACTGAGGTACGGAGATGTGTAATGTTAAGTAGGCGGCAGAGTTCCTTGGTCATCTTAGACATGAAGGGGGTGCCCTGGTCTGTCAGTATCTCCTTCGGGATACCAGTGCGAGTGAACATTTGGAACAGGTCCTTAGCTATTCCTTTGGAGGAGGTGTTCCTAAGGGGAATGGCCTCGGGATAGTGAGTGGCATAATCGAGGACCACTAAGATGTGCTGATGTCCTCAGGCTGACTTAGGGAACGGCCCTACCAGGTCCATGCCAATCCTCTCAAAGGGGACCTCTATTATTGACCGAGGAATTAGGAGGCTCCGAAAATGGGGCCATGGGGCATTAACTTGACACTCCGGGCAGGACTGGCAGTATTCCTCAATTGCCCTGTAAATTCCTGGCAAATAAAAATTACGCTCCACTCTCTCCCGGGTCTTCTCCACCCCTAAGTGTCCCCCCAACACATGCAAGTGGGCTAGCTTCAAAACCTGGCGGACGTGTGACCTAGGCACTGCCAACTGCTCCACCACTTCGGTTGGGGTCTTTTTACCCGGTAAAGCATATTGTTGTTGACCGCAAAATGAGAGTAGACCAAACTCTCGCCTGGTTCCTGGGGTTTCCCATCTATCACCTTCACGCTTTTCCAAGCGTGTTCCAGGTTTGGGTCCCTCAGTTGCTCCATACCAAAGTTCCCTCTTGATATTGGCAAGGAGGCAAACTCAAGCTCAGAGGGGTTTTCCTCTGGGTCCCCTGCCAGGACAGACAAGGGAAACCCATCGGGCTCCCCTGGTCCCTGTGCAGACACATCACCCTTTACCACATGATACTGGGCACACCTTTTATTTTCCCACAAATACCAAAATAAGGGGAAGTCAAAGCCTATGATCGCACTGTGGGGTAGGCTCGCAATGATGCGGTTGGGTAGTCCCTGGAGTCCCCATGTATACAAACCACCCCTATATGGCGGGTTTGGAGTTGGTCTGAACCCACCAGCCTAAACTGCACCAGGGTGACCAAACTCCCAGAGTCCATGAGGGCTTGTACGGTGTGTCCATTAATTTTCACCAGTCTCAACATGCATGGTGTATGAAGGCCTTGCAAACAGCGACATACGCCTTACACCACAGTCCATGGGTTCCCCCAAAGCTGGGCACCGTGCTGCGATGTGTCCAAGTCCATTGCATCGCCAACAGATAACGGGGCCCCGGGCTCTGGGCAAGAGGTCCCCCTTTGGGGTTGGCAACCTTCCCCCCCCAGCCATGATTCCCTCCCCTCAGGGCCTTTATGTTAACCTTTTGGGACAGGGACCGTCTTAACCCGTACTGACATTGGTGGATTCAGACCTTGGAGGAACGCCTCGGTGGCACTGTAACACTCCACAATGGAGACAAGTTCATCCAGGCTTTGGGATCCATGTACCCCACACACCGCTGGATCCTGACGGGTAGGGCACGCACAAAACGGTTACAGACGACCCGCTCTGTTACCTGGGCAGATGTAAGACACTCAGGCTGAAGCTACTTCCTGGTGAGGTGGAAGAGGTCATACATCTGTGACCGAGCAGGCTTGGCTGGATCGAACTCCCAGGCGTAGACTCTCTGGTCCCGGACCGCCAGAGTAACCCCCAGTCGGGCTAGGATCTCCCCTTTCAGCCACGTGTAATCCTTGGCGTCTTCCGCCCTCAGGTCGAAGTAAGCCTTCTGTGGCTCGCCGGTAAGAAAGGGGGCCAGGACGTCAGCCCACTGGTCCGCTGGGAGCCGCTCTCTCTCGGCGATCCTCTCAAAGGTGCCAAGATACGCCTCCACGTCATCATCTTGGGTCATCTTACGCAGGACTTGAAGCACCGCTTGCCGGGGCGCGAGCTGCCCACCTGCTGGACCCTCTGGCCGAGTAGTAAGGACCTTGAGATGCTGCTGTAGAGCCTGGTTCATCTGTTGCTGCTCTTTCATCGCCGCTTGATGCGTCTGGATCAACAGGCGATTGGTCTCAGCTTGGGCCCGTACGGTCTCCTCATGGGCCTTCTGCTGGCTTGCCGCCATCAGCTGGAGGTTGGTGTTGGCCTGGATCAGTTGCTTCACCAGCTCGTCCATTTTGAGTGTCTCCGCTGGTTGTGCAGTTGCCGCTTTAATTCAGGACATATATTGGGACCACTTTCACTGCCTGTCTCTTTAAGAGAAGCATCACTTTAAAATGCCCTTTGCATCTTCCACCATATGTAAGCTTGCACAGCTCAGGGATCACAACGTAAGTCTTTCAGGCATGAGACAGAGGCAGATGTCAGGTACAAACATTTTCCTGTTCTGTGGTTTTATTGGATGAGCAGAACACAACGGATGGCAGTACATGCACAGCAACACAAATGAACATAAAGAAAACTCTTGCTCGTCTGAGCACTTACTAACATTGGTGTAGTTTCCTCACCATCACCTTAGTAGAACTGACGCTGGCTTCCGCCTGTGTGAACACCTCCAGCCCAGAAGGTAGACTGGAGATACCAGACAGTCTATACTGCCGACACCTATCGAACACTGGCCTTTCACTCCACCAAGGCTCCTTACCTTGGTGGCATGTGTCTTGGACTCTCCAGACATATGTCCAGAACCTGGCTAGGATATATACACCCTTGTAGACCTTCCCAGTTGTGTTCTACAATATATATATATATATATATATATATATATATATATATATATATATATATATATATATATATATATAATATATATATATGTATATATATTTATATATATATATATTATATATATATATATAGGTGTATGTTTAATAATATATAATACACTATAAAAATATTTAAATATAAAAATATATATAAATATATTTCATTGTTTCAATTATTCCATTTGTGAGTGTAAGCTGATTTTCCTTTTTTACATATATCTACAGAAAAAAGCAGCACTTGCAGCAGAATATAAATTGGTTGGTACCAGCGAGTTTAAAATAGCTCAAGAGGACAAAAATTGTGGCACTCGCAAATAATGAAAAGCTTTAAAGGGGTTGTCTCATTTTAAAGTTTCAGAGGATGCATGAATGAAATATTGCTGCTTTGCTCTGTCACTTCCTGGTCAAGCTGTCTGTAATTAGCATATGAGCTCCATATTCAGACTTCTGCTAATTAGATAAATCTCATGCTGTCAGGGCCAGGGAAGCTTCTGAGTTAAAGTAAACAGCAGTAATTACTTTTTTTTGTCTGAGAGATCAGATAACAAACAAGCTCTCACTATCTGAGGTTCTGTGCTGCCGCTGCAACCTGTGTGATGATGTCACTCCCTGCTATCAGATAGAACTAACAGCAGGGGTGGAGAAGTACACAGGTCGTGCTCTCTCTGGGGAACCAGAGAGAGCACAGAAGGTGATAGAATCACTTGTAACTCCTTAACAAAAAAAAAAAATGAACAACGCAATATATTTGGAAAACGTCTTCATTTAGTGATCCCAACATGTTGAAAGCTAACTTTGTAGCGAGACAACCCCTTTAAGGCTTGATTCCATATCCAATGGTGGCAACGTTTCAGCTTCATCATTTGATTTTCAAATGATTATATATATATATATACATATATTTATATAGATAGATGTATATATGTGTGTGTGTTTGTGTATATATATATATATATACACATATATATTTTTATGTATATATATATATATATATATATATATATAATATACAACACACACATATATCAGTGTAACAAAATACACAGGTTGCAGGTAGCATAATGAAACAAAAGATTTACAAAACCCTGTTTGTCCAAACACTAACTATGCAGTGACAATTCCCTGTCTGTCAAGCAAGCAAACAAACACTGAAGCAGTCGATACCTTGCAGCTTCATGCAGCTTGTTAGCAGCAACCCTGCTCCTCTATACAGCTACTAGAGATGGGTGAATTGATTCTAACGAAGTGGACTTCATTTAGAATTTCAGGAAAACTTCAGTTCTGAACGAAGTCGAAGTTTGGGTTAATTCGCGGGAACGAAGCGTGCTTTAATTGATAAAATGGCCGCAAGCACATGCCGTTACATGGGGCAAAGCACTCTGGGAGGAAGAAAGGCGTAGCCTAAATGACATGTGCAGAGATGAAGCCAATCAGAGACCGGCGGGATTCTGTGACGTCACCGCACTATATAAGTCCGGATGCGACACTGGCAGCTCACACTCCTCTCTCTGTGCCGTGCTGCAGCTGCTGCCGCCGAGATCTCACACTAAAGAAATTTTTTGGGAGGTTGTCACAGCTTTTATCAGAGACTGCTCCTCTTCCGTTCTAATTTTGATTTTGTGGGGTATTGTAATTAAAGTCCAGTGTGGGTCCAAATCTGCTGCATATACATTTTAATGCCATCTGGTCAGTTCTGGAGCACATTGAATATCCAAGGGTTGTCTAAGCCTGTTTGTGGTTTTGTAATCAGTAAAAGAAACAGCGTTTTAACACGCAACATACCAGTTTTATTTCTTTTGCGCAATTTATATCCAAGGGTTAATTAAGCATGTTTGTGCTATTGTAGTCAGTAAAAGAAATGGTGTTTTTCAACGCTAAAGATGACATTTTTCCTGATGATTCCTTTAGCATAATTTATAACCGAAGGTTAATTAAGCGTGTTTCTGCTTTTATAGTCAGTAAAATACACAGCATTTTAACACGCCACATACCAGTTCATTTTTTCCTGGTGATTTCTGTAGCGTAATTTATATCCATTGGTTACCCAAGCCTGTTAGAGGGTTCATTTGGAGTCAAATACAGGGTGTGTATTTATCATATACAGATATCTTCATTAAACAGAGTCTGTAAATTTTTTAACAAACAGTATGTCAGACAGAGAGGTGGCAGGCTCTTCACATGCGAGTGGCAGTGGCACAAACATTCCTGAAGCAGGCACAGGTCACAGCACAGCAAGGGGACGTCGCTGCAGGGGTCACTCGGTGAGGCCAGAACAGCCTGTGTCATCTAGCGGCCGTGTGTTGACCAGCAACCCAAGGGTTCTTTATTGGTTGACTAGGTCATCCACTTTCTCCCAGATGACATCTGGCAACCCCAGCCAAGAGTCGGTGGGAACATAAGACACAACCCTTAGTTGGCATGGCCCGGGAACAGCTCAACGGCTCTCACCTGTCCTCAACCCGCCTCTGTCCGGTCTGGATCACTCAGCCAGAGATCTACTATGTGGTCTGGGCTTAGCGCCACTATACAACGAGGATGAACAATTTGAGGACAGTCAGCAGCTACTTGGCAGCGGAGAAATGGGGCCGACATCCCCTGCTTCTTGCAGTAGGTGTCAAAGTATGGATGTGGAGAGTGGCATGGGAGGTCATGTTGTGAGGGGTCAGCCTCTGCATACCAAGACCATTGAGGAGGACAGCAGTGAAGATCAAACAATAATCGATGATGATGTAGCCGACCGCACTTGGGAGCCAGGTGAAGCAAGGGCTTCATCATCGTCAGGAGAAGAGGGCATCAGCTTGCGCGTCAGGCAGCGGCGCAGCCCGCAAGTGGGTAGTGTGGCCGTGAGTTAGCAGGGTAGCAGCAGTGCGAGGTCGGGAGCCAAACGGCCATGGGGTAGAAAACCCACTTCACAGGTCCAAGAAAGTAGCGGCACAGGGGCTCAGCGAGGCAGCGGCGGTAGTAGTCACTCAGTGCGGAGCATTGGCGGTAAAATCAGCTACTCGGCGGTGTGGCAGTTCTTTGCTAAGACACCGGAGGAGCCGAATATGGGTATATGTAGAATCTGTGGGCAGAAAGTGAAGCGTGGCCAGGGAGCTAACGTTGGCACCACGGCCCTGCGTCAACACATGCAGCGTCACCATCCAGTGGCCTGGGAGAAACGTGGCTCAGATGTGGTGGTCCATCCTGCCGCCGCAGTAACAGCAGCAGCAGCAGCGCCCAGTGCACGCAATGCCATTGAGCCGTCAAGGCTCCAACCACCCTCTTCTCCAGAAGGGAGCTGTTTCTCTTGACATTTAATCCTGGTCCAGATGCTCCAGCCCCGCCACTACTCATGGCCCCGCAGGCTCGTTCAAACGAGGCGATTGCAAAGAGACAACAGTATGCGTCCAATACCATCCTAAGGTGCAGATGCTGACCGTGCTCCTGGCCAAGTTGTTGTACTGCAGTCCTTCCTTCCAAATGGTGGACTCTGCATGCACCATTCAACAAGACTAATGGCCTGTACCGAGGCCGAGTGGAGAGTTCCAAGCCGTAATTTATTTTCCAAAACGAAAGGCAGTTCCCAGCACGGTCACAAATATGTAAACAGAAAGGTGGCCAATCTTGAGCTTATGTGTTTGTTCCAAAGTGCACGGTAGCGTGGACGTGTGGACTGTAACAACGGTCAGGCCGAGTACATGTCCCTTTATGGCCCACTGGTGATGGTGCTCGGCCCCAGCCACCACCAACAACTGGACAGGAGATGGCCTTTCCTCTCCTCCACGTTGTCAAACAGCTGCGCAGCGCCAATGTCCTGCCTCCTCCACCACCACCATCTCACCGCCGCAAGTGCTGCTGCCCATCATAAACACATGTGCAGGCACAGCGTGTCCCGCAGTTCTACCACCCTAGCTTTGCCTCGGTGAACAAAGTCACACATGGGAGGAACGCTCCGCTGCATGCAGCACAGAATCGATGTGTTGGCATTTCTCCCATCCTCCACCGCCAACTGCAAATCGAAACCATGGTGACGGACAATGGGAGGAACAGGGTGTCCGCCCTGCACCGAGGAGGGATGGTCCATGCGCCCTGCAGCCCACGGTTCATCGGGTTGTGAAAAGTTCCCTGAATCTTTCCACCGAGTCTTCAGAAAGATTCTGAAAATGGCCAGGAAACTGTGCTGCACTTCATCCCTTCCTACAAAGCCAGCACCCCCGCCTCAAGATTGCAGTGCAGAACGGCCTCCCCCAACACACGCTGACATGCGATTGTTTTTCCACCTGTTGAATTCCAGCCCGCACAGTGTGACCGAATGTATGAACAGAGAAGAGGCCATTAACGAGTTTTGATGATCCGGCGGACTGAGTACTCCCACGGTGTAACTTTGATGTCGCCAGTGGCAGCTCATGCGTGACACCTCCGTTTGCTGAGGGCCATTTTTGAGGAGGTGACGTTATTTGGTCAGTCGCCCAGACTAGGGTTAAATAATGTCATTCCCTGCTTCAGGCCTTGAACAGTTGCTGAAAAAAATCTGTCTGGGATGGGGGTGACGGGATTCGTGCGATTACAGCTCGCGGCCACATGAGTCGGTGGGACAGAACTGTGAGGAGGAGGAGCATGAAGGAGAGGAGGAACATTGAAGTACAAAGCATTGTCGGTGAAATGAGTGGTTTTCTCTAGCCCAGGTGACAGGAGCGTAGGAGCAGGAACAGCTGGAGGAGGTAGAGGGAGATGAGGAAGATCGAGGCAGTATGACTGCAGCACCGTGGCAGTAACCGTGGAGATGGAGGCAGGAGTCCTCAATTCACTTGTCCAGATGGCCCCTGTATGCTGAGATTGCCTGGCTATGACAGCCGAATAGTCACCATCCGGCTAAGGGATGACTTTTGGCTTCTCACCCTATTGGACCCTCGCTAACCGGTCCAAAATGGGAAGCCTTTTCCCCAGCGGCTGAGAGGGGAGACAAACTCAAATACTATCGAGAAATCCTCCGTACTCAGTTGGCCGCTGCCTATGGGCAGCATGGTCCATCCTCCTGAACAAGTCTACCGGGGGTTCCTCAGCGCTCACGTACCACGCTGCCCCGCGCGGTTGCTGTGGGGAAGGTGGAGGGTAGAGCAGTACCAGCTCCATCAGCCACAACCAAGTTGGATTGCCTGATGAGCAGCTTTCGTTCACACGCCTAGTGAGAGGCAGTCGCCAGCAGCAGCAGCAGGACCTGGAGCGAGTCCTTGAACCAACAGTGGTTGGCCACTTGGACAAGCACTCTGTCCACCCCAGTTAAAGAAGATCCGCTGGACTACTGGGCCGCCATACGATGTGTGGCCCCCGCACTTGCAGAGTTTGTAGTGGAGAAGCTGTCCTGCCTGGCCAGTATGTGGCATCAGAGCAGGTAATCAGTGCGGTGGGGGAAATCAATACCCAAGGAGAACCGCGCTTGTCCACCCGGCAATGTTGAACCCACTGACCTTTACAAGAGGAATCAGGCATGATCGCCAGATTTCCACACAACAATGCCGTAGGCGTCAGATTACATCCGCCAATGATGCCTCACCAAAACGATGAGAAATGAGTCTGGATTCAATCCTACCGGCCTCAGCCACTATACTGATGCCGCCACCCGCCTGAGGCCACACATATGCTGCCAGTTTCCTCCATCCTGCCTAACCACCAATCTTTACCTGGGAACTGGTAGTTTGCCACCTACCCTCGCTCCACACTCTGTCATTTGTGCCACGTCTATGAACTCATGCTGCTGCTGCTGTTGCTTGTGCGTAGACCATCCAACTGTGTCATTGTGCCCACTGTCCTGCCCTCATGCTGCTGCTGCTGTTGATAGCCATCAGGCTCCACACTGTGTCACTGTGCCACTCGTCTGACCTCATGCTGCTTCGGTGGCTGCTGCCGGGTGCCTTCCACACTCTTGTCATTGTGCACTCGTGGTCCGACTCTGTTTTTGCCACCTCCACAACTCTGTCATTGTGCCACTACCTCTCTGACCTCATGCTGCTGCGCTGCTGTTTGATGCCGTCACCTCCAAACTGTGTCCATTATGGCCATGTCTGACCTCATGCTGCTGCTGTGGCTGCTGCCGTCACCGTCAACACTCTGTCATTGTGGGCCACTCTGTGGCCTCTCCTGTTTTTGGCACCTCCAGAATGTCATGTGCCAGCTGTACTGACCTCATGCTGCTGCTCGTGGCTGCTGCCGTAACTACACACTGTGTAATTGGCCACTCTGTGGCCTAACGCCGTTTGTGCCACCTCAGAAGTCTGTGTGCCACTGTCTGACCTTATGCTGCTGCCGGTGCCCCTCCACACTGGTGTCATTGTGCCAATCTATGACCTCATGCTGATGCTGTTGCACCTATGCCGTGGACCTCCACACTCCTGGTCAGTGTGCCACTTTTGGCCTACATCCCTGTTTTTGCTCACCTCCAGAATGTCATGGTGCCACTGGTCGGAACTCATGCTGCTGCTGTGCTGCTGCCGTGCCCGCCACATTCTGTCATTGGTGCCCCTCTCTGACCTCATGCTGCTGCTGGGGCTGAGGCCGGGCCTCCACTACTCTGTCATTGTGCCACTGTCGGACCTCCTTGCTGCGGCTGTGGCTGCTGCCATGACTTCCACAACTCTGTTCATTTGTGCCACTGTCACCCCAAGCACCGTGGCAGTATACAGTGGAGCATGGAGCAGAGTTCCCCCTCAGAATCACGTCTTGCGCACATGCCCGCAGCATGCTGATTATGGCCTGGCTGTGACAGCCGAATAGTGACCATCCGGATGACCTCTGGCTTTCACCCTCGGGAGACCCTCGTTAAACCCAACAACCGGTCCGAAATGGGAGCCTTATTTCCCAGCTGCTGAGAGGGAGACATACTAAGTACTATAGAGAATTCTCCGTATCAGTTTTGCTAACGAGTCCAAAACCATTTTTGGTCCAAGAAATTTCTACCTCCATCAGCTTCATCCACTTATACTAAAAAAGTTCAACACTGTTTATTATATGAAGTATAAACGTGGTAGTTTGAAAATCCAGTTTCAACGTGACCACCATTTTGTATGAACATGCATCATATGGAATTGAAGGAGACCCTAACTACAGAGGAATGTTTAGGTGCTTAGTTTGCATTCGTGCCATAGGATGGAATTTAGTACAAAACCGAATACTGAAGCACAAGCAAATGCTGCAGAAACTGGCTTTGGATGAGCTTCTTCAGTATGAAGAATGTGAGATCGAATTGTCCCAAATTACAGACAGGAAAAAACCACCGCCAACTCCTCCTTAGCCCTTGTCTGTCATATCCGTGTACCGGTACCTCTTGCCGTCCGTCCCTTGACTCACGATCCTTGCCGGCTGAGTCCGACCTTACGCTTGTCCCCACTTCGATTTGCCTTACACGATTTTGTACCTCGCAAAAAACGCGCTGCCACCAGCAAGCAAGTTACGTCAGGGTAACGACCTGGTAAGACTCCCGCGAGTAAGTCATCCCGCTTTGCGGCAGGCTTCTGGTGAAAACCGGGACCTAACTTAGATTCCGCTCATCTGGCGTGTATTGCCATCGAGTCCTCGTTCTGGTCTGCGATCTGTGGCGGCTCCAGTAACATACTACTCGTGGTTTTTTTGACGCTAATGGTAGGATCAATAGCCCGACAGCTTGTTTTTTTCCAGCTGGCGCTGCCAAGACTTTATCAGGCTGCATTCCTGCTTCAGTTTCTTGGTCAGTTTTGCCCCCGTAAGTACCCAGGGAATTTTAGAGTGAAGCAATTCTAAGAGTGGCGGCAGTCATGTGTGTGTGTCATTACTAAAACACAGCATTGTATGAAGACCAAACCAAGCTCCCTCTGCATATTTAAGCATGGCACAATGTTCTACAGCACCCTACAGGCTCTGTTGAGCCAGGAAATAGCAGTTTTTCAACGCGATTCGTCCCAAAGTAATTTGGGACGAAGCAGATTTTGTCGTAAAATTCGGCGAAGTCGGCGAATTGAATATTTGAGAAATCCGCCCATCTCTAACAGCTACAGAGGAACTGGATTCTTGGTTAGGAATGGAATACCAGAACTGACCTTAACCCATTAAGCTGAACACCAGAAAAGTACTTAATGACCAGCACATTTTTTACATTTTTGCCTACTTGTGTTTCAACAGTCGTAATTTTTTTTTTATTTTTTCAATGACGCACTTTGAGGCCTCGTTTTTTTCGGGAGAAGTTGTACTTTTTGGGAGAATAATTTAAGTTCACTTATACATTTTTTCAGAATTTTTTTCAATTATTTATTTTTTAATTTTTTTTTTACATCATTCCTATTTTATACTTAATACGGTTATGTGGATATCTAATATGTATATATAGATTTTTTGTGTGTGTAATGTATGCACAATTATTTTTTTATTAAATATTTATTATTATTTTATTAATTATTTTATCTATTTTTTCTACACTTTTTTATGTTTTTTTTTACTTTCTTTTTATAATCCCATGAAGGGATAACTTTTTACATTTTTTTACACTGTTTTACATTTTTTTTTATACTTACGCTACTCTAGGTCCCCAGGGCTGACTGTGCAGCCATTCCCTGGGCTCTGTCGGGTCACCAGAGTTCCAATAATCTGACAGAGCAGGGGAATGCCCATTGATTATGCTGCGGTCACGAACTGTGACAATCAAAGGGTAAAGCGCCGTTGAGTGCTCCCCAGTGCTTGCAGAGACTGTGCTAGTAACAGGACTGTGAAGTACAGCTCTGTTCTCAGCGCAGCTGTATTGCTGGGAGCCGCAAACCCAGATGTCTGAAGCGACACCAAAAGACGTTGTAGAAAAACGGCCTGAAATTCCCGGTGTTAAAAGTCGGCGGGTGGTTGTTAAGGAGTTAAACAACCCAGAGAAACAAGAAGGGTGACATGTCAGAAAAGAGGCGCCTCCACGCCAGTTTTAAGGCGCATTAAATGAGTGTATAATGCGCTTGAATGAATGAACCTGTCAAAAATCTGGTATCTGGTATACCTTGCATAGTATGGTGGATGCGTCTAATCTAGGCGCATAGCATAAACTAGGCGCATAGCATATCATTGCTAGCATATTTGATGCACCTACTTTAGGCGCATTCAAATCATACTTAATAACTCTCCCTGATTGTCAGAGAGACTCCCTGAAAAGGGGGAGTCCTCCTGAGCTCCCTGAAGCGTTGGTAAATCTTCTGCTTTGGTAGATTTGCCACCAATCTGGTAAACCACCAGGAGGGACAGTTTTACTCTCGGGGGCCAGTGCCAGAATTTTATATCAAGTACTGGTAATATTTAAAATACACACTTGGGCATGTGTAATAGGGTATGTTCACGCGGCTTATTTGGACACTGTTTGGACGCTGATTTTTTAGCGCCTAAAACAGCATCAAAACCTCGCCTGAAATGTACTTCTTCAGAAGAGGTCTTTGATGAGGTTTTGGATGAGGTTTCCACCCATATAAATTAATAGCCACGGCAAAAACCGTGCCGAAAAATGCTCCAAAAATGCGCGGCGCACTAGATACACTATAATGCAGTATATAGAAAAGGTGCCAAACATAGTCACAAGTTGACAATGTTTGGTCGGTTTTAGCCTAAGGCTATATGGCAGCTAAATTACTTTATACATCTGAGTACTTTTTTTTACTGGCTGTGGGTTGCTCTTTAAATAGTGGTGGTACCAGGGTAAAGCATCATGAGATGCTGCCCTGACATCACCTGGTATAGGGAACACACTGTAGATAGGCTCTGAAGGAAAGCTGATTAAAGTGGTGTTACCCAGCTTGGATGCTGGTTAAGAGATCCAATGTCCAGTAAAGCTGATCAGCTTTCCTCCAAAGCTGTTACACAGATGTGAAAAGGGGGTGTGGCTTTGTGCAAAAGAGGGCATGTCATGTAAAATGGGGGTTGTGACCCAATCAAACCATCAAGGCGGTAAGCTGCAATTCAAAATCTCCCTTAAGGCCACATCCAAAAGTTGGCAAGTATGATTCAAATGTGTCGCATCTGCCGTATAATGCGCCTAGTTTTGGTGTACTACAGTTCATTTATATAGAGAATAGGGCATCAACAGTTTTTTGTTGCAAAATACACCAAAAAAAAAGCGCAGCCCTAATGGGACATGTCGCCCTGAGTGTTTTTTGTCCAATTCTTTGTGCTACTTGGAGCTCCTCACCATGTATAAGTAAGAAACCTACCTGGAATATACTCAATATGACCCATCCCGTTACTCCCTGACTATATGTATATCTGGATATAAAATACAAAAGAAAATCAGCATATGAAATACGAAATTAAATCTGGTGCTAGCGACAAAAATCCAAATAAACAACAGCTAGACTAAGGCCGTGTGAGAGAATTCAAACATCTGACATGAAGGAATAGATCACTGTTTTACAAGGCTCGTGCTGTGGAGTGCCCTGATCTTTTCTGGTGTGTATGTATGTATATATATATTATATAATGTATTATTTGGGTGATTGGAACATATATCTTTCTAGAGCCTTCACAGATGCTATGCTTTTGATGCTGGTGTCTGGCTATGATTTCACGAGTGCAATGTTGCATCTGCGTCCCTGGATGCTTTGAAATCAGTCTCATGCATATTTTAACACCAGACTGAATTTACGTTGTGACATGTTGTGTGACACTCTTTTATCACCGCACCCCAGGTTTTAACCCTGGATCCATCCCTCTGGATAACAGAGAAATTGGTTCAATCATGAAATTAAAATCAGTTTCTCAGCTGATATTTGCAGTTCTGGACCAGATTATTCACATGCCCCATTGCTGCCAAGAACCTACTGCAGCTATTAGGAAGGTTCCAACTCATAGAGAGTTTTTTCTGAGTAAGCATGAGAACTGTACAGATGTCATGGCTCAATAAGAGGCCACCTTAAGCTGCTCCTCAATGTCACACAAGTGAATGCAAGAGAATTGAAGGCGCTTTCCAGGTCCTTATATTTTATTAACTATAAATATACTGCAGACTCAATAAAATAAAAAAATAAAAAAACATATACTCACCTTGTCACTCCCCACCATTCCAGAGCTGATGCTGTCATTGACATCCAGGTGCTGCGGTCAACTCATGAGCATTGCAGCCACTGATTGGTTGCAGCAGTAACATACCATTACCTGAAAATCACCATTCATAAATGAACAGGCACATGACGCTGTGGCTAATCTACTCGGTGATGTCCTCGTTTGGAAGAAGAAGAAAGTAAACAGAAGACCAGTGCTGCAACGAAGGTGAGTTTAGTTGTCTTTTTTTTCAATTGGGTACCAGAAGCTTAGTATTAGTATGTCTTTCATTTATAGGAACCAGGAAACCCCTTGAGTGTTTGTGAACATTTCATTTTATGCTCAGAACTGTTTACATTTGCAATGTATATGTCATAATACGTTCTTACCGGACATCAGAAGGATCTTCAGTCACCAATACATCTGTTTTGCAGCTGGCCAGTGGACTGATTGAGAGCTCCATAGGGGGCACAACAAAACTTTTGCTAACTGGAAGCCATACTCCTTGTCCCAAGCTGTATGTGGACCTGTCATAAACAGAAAAGCTTTTCAACATCTGAGAAACTTTCTTCCAGGCATGTCACAATACATCAGCAATTGGGTCATGTTCACACACTGTATTTTTATCTTGGATTTTGTTGAATTCTTAGATACAGATTTTTCCTATTCAGTGGGGCTAATCAGTGTCCAGGCTCCTGACATGATTTCTGCTCTGAATATGTGTAGTTAATGCAGCATGTACTGCCCGTGAAACGATGGGATGCACAATCCACACAGTTTTCATGCGTATTCAAATACAGAATCCATGTCAAAATATAAATGAAAATTACACTACATAAACGAAAATGGAGTTTCTAACATGGAACTGCACTTCACAGAAAAGATTTGATGCAACCATTGCAGTACAAAGCAATGGATTTTACTTATCCTCTTGACAGGTAACGCGTTTCAGAGTACAACTTATTCAAAGTAGTTGTACTTCAAAATGCATTACCCATCAAGAGGATCAATAAAAGTCTATTGCCTTCAATACAGTGGTTGTACCTGATCTGTTCTATGGACCTGATCTATTCTATGGAGCATGGTCTCATGTCACAAACTCCATTATGGTTGGTGTATTTATATAGTCTCTACTGCTTGCTGAAGATCAGTCATAGGATTGAAGGTGAGTCCATAGCCCACAAAAGAACCAGACACTTGGCTACCCTGAGTATTATGAACAAAGGTAAGCAGCTAATTTAGCATTTATTCCAGAGTGCACATTTCTTGTCCAGACATATTGCCCTTGGGTTTTTGCGCTCTAGACTGTATGTAAGAAACTGTGTTACTGATTCTCTTGAGATATTCTAAAGAAATCAGCACATTATAGGATTTGTTGCAGAACCAATAAGAACAATTGCCTCCTGTGATTATATATACATACATTAATACATTGTATGATATATTAAGAGAGAGAGAGAGAGAGGAGAGGAGAGGAGAGAGAGAGGAGAGAGAGAGAGAGAGAGAGAGAGAGAGAGAGAGAGAGAGAGAGAGTGATAGACAGATATCTGTCTATATAACACACATTTATGCACACACATACACTAAATATTCTCTAATGGGAAGGCTGGTCTGCCATGCATCCTAAACAGTTCCAAACAAAATGATATTCTTGAATTGTCTGAATAGAAGACACTTTGTTTTTCTATTCCCATGCATATTCTGTAGTTAATAGGAGTCTTTGCTCTGCTTGGGGCTAGGGGCTTGTTTAATGCTGCAATTAATTTGTTGTCATTTATACAAAGCACTGGCTAGCCGCATAAATTAACATTAAATTCATGGTGAAGTCTTATAATATTTTCTAATGAAAATGTACATTGAAATGAATTCTACTGAGGATTTTAGAGGATTAACCTGGTGACTAATGAAGTGCAAAAACATATGTAAAGCCTGACCTTCTGTAATAAATAATCCTAGGAATCTAATACCTATTGTGGAATGGAATATGAGCAGTCACTTTGTAATTTACTTCCCTTTATAAAGGCAGAGATAGTGCTGACATCTATTTTTCACAGCAATTTCAGTTACTGTCTTTCCTGAATATAGAAGCCAAAATCTCACAATTAGTGCAAGAGTTCAGTCTGTGATACTCTGTACCTTGGCTGATTTAGGATCCTCAGACAGACAAGTGGATTTAAAAGTGATTTGGATTCCTCTTCATCATGAGGTACTGGGTTTGTAGCAATGGTTAGATAGGATTATAGGGTTGTTTGACTGTGGCTTAAGATTATGGATATTTTATGAAGTCAGGAATAGTATCTTCTTTTCTATGAGGACATAGTAGTGAGCTTCATTTTGCCTTCATCTAGATGAGCAAGCAATTGCAATGAGTTAAACTTAATTGGTTTAATCATTTTAAGCTTATTGTCTATGTAACTAGATAATTATATAAGGGTCAAAATATAACCCATTGATTAATGTGTCCCATTATAATAGATCAAGGGGAGTTACCACTGCAGCAGCAAACATTGTTTAATCATAGCTTGATAATGACTGTAAAGCATAGGTGTCTGTGGTCAAACTTGTATAACAATCCTGAAAAACATCTCTATACAAAGGGCATGACATAGATATCACAACTGGAATACATAACAACTAATTAGCAACTGATGCCTCTTGAAGGTTGTGCCCATACACAATGCAGCAGATCTGCTGTAATTGCTGCACAGTTTTTGGTAAGTCACATGTGGTTTACAATGAATTGCTGCAATTCTCACAAGTACAAGTAAAGCCCATACTGTAAGACAATGAGTTTAAACTGCACTTGCTGCAAATCAGATGCACTTTTTTTGCTGCATGGCTTCAGGCCACTTGACACAATAAGAGCTTGTTCACACACATTTTTTTCAGCGTTGGTAAACAGAGGAAGCAGAGGAACCAGTCATCGTGAACTCACTAAATTATTTCAGATGGTGCCTGGATGCAGTAAAATTACAAGTTATGGTAGCTAAAGAGTCATTGATCCAGGAATGTATTCTGATGTGTAATCACTCAGGATTTTATTCCTTAAAATGAGGATAACTGGATCAACACAATAGGCTCAACTAGATGGACGTATGTCTTTTTCAGTCTTACAGACCACGTAAACTTGTAAAGCCTGGTTCACATCTGCATCAGAGGGTTCCATTAGTAGCCCCCGTTATTTGAAAAATAGCGCAGTATGCAGAGATTTTTTTTTTACATTACAATGACAGATCATATTATTGGTCAATGCGGCCATCAGGTGCCATTAGTTTTCATCCTGAAACGGATTCAGCACTATTATTATTTTCATTTTCCTGTTCTTATGATGGATCATGAAAATGGAAAGTAACAGCACATATGTCAACCAGGCCAACTAGAAAGAAAAAAAAAAGTTTTCCATGAAGTTCAGGCATTTGTCATACTATTTTCAGTGGCATTCTTCACTTTCTAATTTTTGATACATGCATAAATACCAGACAAAATACCCTGCCCAGAACATGCATTGTTTACCACCCAAAATAACACCGTGTATGCAGACTTTGTTACGCGTATTTGAAATACGTATTTTTGGTACATATTACGTACCAAAACATGTATTTAACAATGTTCCAGTCAGATCTCATTGACTTCAATGTAAAACCTGTACTGCCGTTCACATGATATGTATTTTACATATCTAGTTGTATTGCATTTTGTAGACACGTACAAATAAGGGACATGTCAATTCTTGATCCTTTTTACGCATGTAAAATCCCCATAGGAAACAATAAGGGGCCTTTCTGGAGGCTAAGAAACATATCCAAATATATACCACACGTTCTGGTACGTATTTAGAAGTATTTACACGCCTAAAATACGTATTGGGTCCAAATTTGAATGTCTGTTAATTTAAAAGAAAACGTAGTGAAATACGAATTTGAAAGCGTATTAAAATAGGCATCAAATACATATCTAAATATGTATCTAAATACACATTACAGATGAGTTCTTGGATATGTTTCTTGGATGCAGATTTTGGTCTGATTTCAATACGTTAATTTACATTTTGAAAAAACGTATGAGACACACCGTGTGAACCTACCCTTAGGGCTGGTTCACACGGCTTATTCAAGCCGTAATTGTGGGATGGATTTCGACCGCAATTACAGCTTGAGTAAGGGGCGGGGTCGCTGCCCGCTGGCCCCATAGACTTTCATTATCCACGGCGCGTATATCGCCGGGATAATGAACATGTCACTTTCTCCCCGCCCGGCAGATTCGCCGAGCAGGAGGGAGAGACGGAATTTATAGTTCTCTATGAGAACTGTGGATTACCGTAATGGCTGGGACGGATCACAGCCGTATTGCAGCGCAGTACGCCGCGCTATACGGCTGCAATCCGTCCCTGCAATAAGCTATGTGAACGGCCCTTTACACACCTTAAAGTGACATCTGACTGCTGAGAAATGATCCCGGTAAAAACAAAAATCCCCTCAGATGCTACAAAGCACTGCAAGTGAATCCAGCTATAAAGTGACTGTAGTGCACTAGAAAATGGTCTTTTCCCACCCAGATACAGAACCATTGTTGTCTATCGGTTGTGTCCAGTATCTCTCTTCCTCAGTATCTGACCATGATCTGTTAATGGATGCTCACACGGCGTTTTTGAATACGTTTTTGGATATGTTTTCGAACCAAAAAACATATTCAAAGGTGCTGCGTAAAACGCATTCAACACGCGCCCAAAGTGTGCTGTGTTTAGATGTGTTTTGGATGCAGCAGGAACGCACCTTATAGTTTTACATAGGGTGTCTGCTGTGTCAAAGGGATCAAGAATTGACATGTCAATTTCTTGAAAGGATCTGAACGACGCATCACAAAGATACAAGAAACCCCGCATCGGCGATCACTCGTCTAAACGCTGATGCGTGTTTACATTGAAAGCAATGTAAATCACACTGCACATTGCTAGATGCATGTCTGGATCCATTTAGGGTCTGAAACACTGATCCAAACACGCATACCCTTAAGATCGATCCATTTTCCTTGACTCCTTCAGATTCTCCAGTGCACTGCATCCTGTCTCAATACTGTTACCTAATGCTTGGCTCTGAATACGCTTGTCTGTCCTATTGTTCAGCATAACCAATTGTACCTGACCTCCATTACGAAACAATTGCCCTTAAGTCTTCTCTCTGGAATTTCTATTTTATCACTGTATCTTCCACAATATGTTTAAAAATGTTTCAAAAGGACTTTCTTGTTGTAATTTCCCATAGAAACTGAACCTCTAACCCTTTCCTTTTGTGACTGGTTCCACTTCTGGTTCCAAGGGCTTCACAAGACCTCGATGAGTGTAATACTTAAGTATACCATGAAATTAAGAGAGCCAAAAACTATTAGCCATAACTACTGTCATAAAAAGATGCTTAAGTTTGGGACAATATGATGATTTTCCAATGAAAAATAGTTTATATTTAGGAAAATATTGTAGACAGAAGAAAAATTTAGAAAACTTCTGACATGCTCAATGGCAGAAAAAGCATTCATGGAAAACGAACCACGTACAGATTGTAAAAGGTCTACTAGGAGATCATAAAGAAAAGTCATGAACACTGCATGTTGATATGTATCTGGATTTTAGAAACTAAGGCCATGTTCACACGGCTTAAAATGGGCCGTATTTCGGTTCGTAATTACGCCCCGAAGTGCGCAAATTACGGGCTGAAAACGGCCCATTCATTACGGTAATCCACAGTTGTCATAGAGAACTATGGATTACGTCTCCTCTCCCTGCTCGGCAAATACCCCGAGGGGGAGATAATTGATAGGTCACTTTCTAGCGGCGTGTACGCGCCGCTAGTAATGATTGTCTATGGACCGGCGAAGTGCCGGCCCCCTGCTCCCTCCCCCGCTCCCGCCCCGCCCCCGTTCACACGTCGTAATTGAGGGGCGTAATTACGTCCCGCAGTTAAGCCGTGTGAACCTAGCCTAAGAAGGAAGAATTGTAGAAAGGGATTGAGGAATGCTTGGGAGTAAATGAAAGATGTAAATTAAGGTCCAGATACTATTTGTCAAGCTGTATAGTGGTTTTCTGTCCCTGAGATTCCTGTGTACGTATTGCAGTTTATTTCCATTCAAGTGAATGGAGCTAAGGTGCAGTACAAGAAAAGTCCATGGACAAGGCTGGCACCGTTTCTGGGAAAAAGCAGATCCCTTTTTCCAATTCTCTAAGAAGATTCATTGTCCGTGGAATAATTATTGCAGAACGTTAAGATTCTAAGGAAGTGTAACATTCTTACACTTTTTGTTGTCCTAATAGTATTCTGTCTTGAAATGTACTGCAAAAATTATTTCAGACATCTATTATTGAAAAATATCACAGGTTTTGTGCCCGATAACTGCTTCTGTTTTCAGACTGATAGGAGCTTTTATTGTAAGAAAAAGGAACTGCTCTCCAAGCAACACAGCAGAGCTTGCACACCTAATAACACGCAGTGTGTTTTTGGCTGATCTCCTCCAGTCTGTCTTCTTTTTTTACACCTGGGCTCCCTCTGTTCTAAAAAGAATGAGTATTTACAGAACTAATGAGTTCCCAGCTGTCTGCTATTTTCGACACAAAAAGCAATGTAGATAGTGAACTAGAAAAATATAATGAAATGTGCTAACAATAGCATAAGTTTCCAATGAACAAACATAAAAATATCTGTGGTCCTATTATAAACTATCAAGTAAATTCATCCAAAGAAGGCACAAAAAGAAGAACACTTGACTTGTAAAACATCAAAAACAAAATAACAAAGACCACTGATTCGCATAACTGTGAAGTATCAAACTTCAGATGGTGTATCTGGGTGCATCCACATACATGGCAGAGTAGAATTATAAGAAGGTAGTCAAATGGTCCAATGATTCCTAGTTACACAGTAATATCATTCTAATAGATGAAGCCAGCTTGCTGTATAAATGAATATATTATGAGAAAACAGCGAGGTTTTCATCAGCATGTTAAGTCCATATCAAAGAGACCATTTCTATCGGTTTCTAAGAAGCCATTGCTTAATGTACAGTACTGGTTGCAATTTTGATGGATATCTTCTCCAATATTGAGTAGCAAACTTATTTAATGTTCAGACAACTAAAGGAGCCCCAATGCATACTCCCAGCTCTGATGGTGGAGAAAGCCACACATTTCTGGATGATGCAGAGAAAGCAAAAGGTAACAGCAACTTGGAGAAAGCACTACCCTTGAGTACAACAAAAGCGACTTTAAAGTTGGGGTACTGCTTGAGTTTAATGACTAATTATCTGGCCCAGACTCGAAATCTGTTCTACCTGGCAGACCCCAATGGACTACTGCGGCTGGCTTATGGTGACCCTCTGGGGGTGGGGATGTACATACCTAGTGTATTGGGGGTATACCTTCCTACTACATTGGGAAACAAAAGAAGATGAAAATCGGGTGCACAAACAGGAGTCCCATAGCAGTCTGGGGACACTTTTACAGTTTGGGGACTAAGGTTTTTTTTTAATTACCATTTGAGGTGCTGTTAATGGGAAGTTTGTACAGAGTTGGGCAGAGCTAGGGAGGTGGTGAAAAAGTGTGGAGTCTATGAGGTTTGTGTGGTAACTTCTGCAGACACAAGTCATGACTGGAAGAAGTGGTCATGGTGGTCAGGACCAGATGGTGAAAAAGGAAATGTGAATAATTTCCATCAGAGAAAATGTCTCCTATGAGTCACTGGATGTCAGTGTTTATTAGGCTTCTGTGATGTCATTTGATGGCAGCATGAACTGGCAGAAGTTTTTTTCAATCCAGCAATCCTCATAAATTGCTGATAAAACTTAAAATGTATTTGACGTGTATAAAACGTGACAACATAAAAATAATGCTGATGCGTTTCGAACAATTGTGGTTCTTAATCATAACAGGTGGCTATGACTAAGAATCATTAAGGTTCAAAACACGTCAGTGTTGTTTCATGTCCATTAAAAAAATGTGTTTCATGTCAAATACATTTGTTTCATGTCAAATACATTTTAAGTTTTATCAACAATTTACGAGAATTGCTTGGTTGAAAACGACTTCTATTGTGGATATGTGCAGAGTGGTTTTTATGCAATCTCACATCTATGGATTGGTAGGCTGGCTTTTTTTCTTGTTTTGATAGGTCCCAACCAGAACTGGTTTCTGACCACTATGTGGTCATCATATGCCAGTATTGTAGGTTATATTTGCACTTGTATAGTGGGAGCCTACACTTGTCCATGATTGTAAAAACAAGTGCATCCTTGTTCCCGACTTTGTGATTACAGGTTTAATGCACCCCTTTTACTTTATTGCTTGTGTTGATGTAATTTATTTTAGAAAGTGGTAAGGTGCGTGAATAAGCCAAAAATTGGAGGTCGATATTGTATGTGGGCTGATGGGGAGTTTATGCAAGGGCTGATTTTAAGTCCAGGGCCAGCCCTGTTAGTTATGTACAAGCATAAAAAGTTAAAATATATGGTAATCAACTGTGACACACTATATAGGGCTATAACAACCGATAGTGTGTCAGTCTTTACAACCAACTCAAGTCAGAACCTAGACTCTCTGACACTGTCTAGAAACTGACTTTCTTGCTGTCAGGTTTTCAGACAATTCTCCAAGAAAACTATTGTAATTTTCTAATGTCACTGTAATGAATGCACCTGTCGACACCCCAGTGCTGTCTCCTCCTCTAGATAGTTGTATCATGCTCTGGATATCAAATTGCTCCTTGATAATTGAACTGGCACTGATATGATCCAGCTTCCCATACTATTTTTTTGATTTTCCAATATATCACATCCTGAACATGTCTGATTGTTGCCTAAAGCGTTACTCATCTGCATACGCTCAAGTCTGTCCAAGGTACAGGGTTTTACCTGACCTTCATTACTGACCAATTGCCTATGGAATCCCAAACTTATCGTTTTACCTTCCAAGACACATTTTAAAATGGCTTTTTAGGAATATGAGACTGTATTTTGGGACTGAGAAGAGAGCCTAATGTGCAGAGAGGGATTAGGGAATGTTTGTGAGTAAATAAGAGAAGTAAGTAGAGATCCAGGCAATGAAATAGGATGCAAAGTACAGTATGCCAATTTCTATTGCTTAAAATGCACATTATAACTTGAAAATGGTTGCATAAAGGCTCATCTGTCTTTGTGAGTATGAGGTGAGGCTTATTTGGCCATATCAGTAGAGGAGAGTTGTCTTAGTAAGTAACTGAGGGTGCATGCTCATAGCAGGTAATGAGATATACATCAAGTCCCTTCTGATTATGCTTCCCACTTAAACTTTGCCCCGTGGCTCTTTTGTAATAAATCAAATTTCCTTTCTGTACGTTGATTTTTTTGTTCTGTCAAATGTTTTAATTAAAAAAACAGCTAATTGGTGTAGAACATGTAAGTCAATTGAGTTACATAGTAACACAAGTCACAAATAGGCATTGAGGAGAAAAAACAAAAGAACCATAACAATACATCAAAATAAAACAAGGTGAACACAGAACAGAAAAGGACATAAAAACACTGCCACATCAGTACAGGTCATGTTAAATACCACAAAAAGGCATACGGAAATGTAAGCACTATTCAAATCTATACAGAAAGGTCAGCTTTTGTAAAATATATAAGGAAATGTGTAAGGAAATAAAGGTTCACCTTCACCGCAGATTTGAAAAATGAAGCAACTTTGTAATGTCTAGTAAAAAATCTTCTATTGTTTTGTGCTTTTCGATTAAGGCGTCTGTGTTTTCATGGTAACAGACAACAAGAGACCCCTGTGTAGTATGAACCCTGCAGTAATACTACCTTCTGTTGGTCTTTGTCACAAATCTGTCAGAACATATGAGATTCCTATTTACCAGTTTACAGTGTCGAGGCATAGTTTCTAACAGGCTTCACCAAGGACCACTGAAAACCAAACCTGCAGCTCTTACCATATGAAGATCCACAAGAGAAGTCAAACAAAGCTAAGATCAGGGTCTCAAGCAATGGTTCACTGGCCAAAACCAGGTATTCCAATAGGCAGTCACAGATACAGCTGTAAAGACTAGAATCAGAATCAGACCTAATAGTCCAATTTGTGTGGTGTTATGTGATAACAAAGGGAAGTCTGGGCTCAAGAAGGATCTCCAGTGTGCAGTACCACATTCCAGCCACTAAAGTTAGCTCCAACATGTAGTACCCAGTACAGACAATTAGGGTGCTCATGACCGTACTGGGGCCATCAGCATTGAAAACAGGTTAAAGATGATGCTGGACAGAGGAGTGTCTGTTCAGCTGCTGTAACTGTCAGACATAGTAAGTAAGGAAATGGTGTCATTTTGTCAGTCTCTTGAATGTGCTCTGAATCAAGCACAGGACTGAGATCTTAGACCAGCTTCTCTTTGTGCCTTACTTTGTCTTTGTCTTGTTCTGCATCTGACTTCTCCTCCCCCTTCCCTCTCCATTGACATCCAAGGACAGCATGCAACCCCACAGTCAGCTGATTTTGCTGACTATTCAGTCAGCTGACTAAGTTGTCTTCATAGACAAAATTTTAGTGGTTTATCTGGTAAGTTTAGAAAAGGTTAGAAAAAAGAGGAAGAAGAGAACTTGATAAGCAGGGAAGGAGATATTTCTCTCTAATAGTATTTTCCAGAGTTTCTTATATTTGCTTGTATTATTGATTTCTGCAAAGTTTGTTGAAAAATTAGTGGCCACTTAAAGGGGTTGTCTCGCTACAATGATTGGGTTTTAATTTAAAGACTTTAAAAAACAAGCAGTTTTGCAATAATGTTCTTTAAACAAATGTCAAACTTTTTGACTAGCCCTGTTAGATTACACATCACTTTCTCAATCTCATAGTAGCCGACCTGTTATACCTTTCTTACTGGCTGTCAGGTCTTAAATGACTCATCCCTTTAAGACAGGTTCGGAGCAAGAGCCCCTCCCGCACAGAATGCCTTCTGTAGTGCGGAGGGGAAGGGAGGACTCAGACTGGTCCTGGATTAACCGTGGGTGCCTGCTTCCTCCTGCCTCTACACAGAAGATTTAACAGCAGTGACCCGCTTTTAAACTAAATCATGATATGTCTTTGGAACTGTGACTATACTAATATTATAAAAAGATCAGGGCTTGAAGACTTATGCCTCCAGTATAGAACATCCTGATTATAGTAACACTTCCCTATTTGTTGCTGGAATGTGGAACTTGTAAGCAAGCAGGGAAAAAAAAATTGGCATCCCCTCTGCTTCTATTAGCAACCAGCATCATAATACCTCTCTACACTCTTAGATCAGCCCTCTCCTGTAACAGACCTAGGCAGCACACACGGGGTGAACCTGAGAGCAAACCCCCTCCCCCCCCTGCTGTAAAGTTACGTACTGCCTGTGTTGCTGAAGGGAGGGGGAGAGGAGCCAGAACAACAGCCAAGAACCATGCCCCCCAGTTCAACTTACCAGGGACACTGACAGGCTGAAAGCTCGTAATGAGACAACTCCTTTAAGTCATTTATGACAGAAACTCAATATTCTCTTGGGTGAAGCTTTTCACAAGACAAAAGAACCTGAAGATCAATTAAAGTCTTGGTATTGCAAAGCATATTCTAACAGAGTTGCTTGGCTTTTTAAGGTCTGTTATAGTTACCTCTTTTTATTTTTGACTAGAATATTGTTGTTACACTCTGGATTTGCATTACCTGCATGCTTTATAAAAAGTGTGAAAATATTTCTAAATTTGTAAACAAAAAGGGCTTCTAAAATGGCTTTGCTTGTACCATTAAAAAAGCTTTTAAAATTCATACACGGGCAACAATAATCTAGGGATACTTGGGGCCCAGACATACTTTTCATTAAAATGTTTATTTTCAACCTTAATGTAAAAGCATTATTTATAAAATGCAGTAATATGTCCAATATTACAGGAAAAATTATCACATTGCCAAAATATTCAAAGTAGTCTTAGACTTTCAGATGCCTCAGCTAGTCCACTTTATAACTGTAGCATCTGGCTATCATTTATTTCCACTCGGTGGTAGAGTATAAATATGCTAAAACCTATTTTTCTTAGTGCTACATAAAGATGTGCTAGGTCTCATGGCCCACATTACAATTTTTTAATAGTTTTATACCATGCAAAACAGGTACTACATTACTGTAACAAAGCTAGCTTTATACTTCCCAAAATTGTTAGTAGTCTTGTACAGAATATGTCATCACTCACATCAGTCCTTGTTCTCAATCGGACTGACCACCTAGTTTCCCTACTCTATACATTAACAGTACATAACCTACGACTACAAATAAACTGTCAGTATGTTTTGAAGTGTGGGTAAAAACCAGAAGACTCCTTTTTGGAAGCCCAAGCAAATATGAGAAGGACATGCAACAATTGCCCTTAGCTACATTTGCCCCCAGGTACAAAGTGATGTGGGTAAACAGATAAAATCACTAAACAACTCACTGTACAACATTAACAACTATTATCACAGTCATGGTTCTTTGTACTTTGGTAACTGCAGTGGCACATGGGTGAAGTAGTTAGGAAACATCAACTGAGCATCTCAGAAAAAAACACTGGCCCTGATGTATGGAAGTTGCTGCACAGATCTTCTAGTTATGACAGAAATAATGCTGTGTGCCATGTACAACATATTTATAAAAGATTTGCGCCTTCAAAGAACAACTCCGTATGACAAGAATAACATTTTTTGTGTTGGAAAGTCAGCATGCCTATACCAATTCATATGATACGACACATTTATGTATCTCATATGCCTAGAAGTGTCGCAGTTAATGTGTTGGAAGCAGTGTGCTGTAGCTAAGACTAAATTTGTTGCAGCATAGGACACTTTATCGCACGGGCAGTTTGTCTTCTGACGTGCAACACTTACAAACAAGAGCATTAACTCTACAACGTCGCAGCACTGTATATGAGAGTTTAGAAAACCGCACTTTTCATACATCTGGGTCACATATATCTATGCAATTGCACCAAAAATAATGTACATACTTTATATCACATTTATTATGTGTTTTAGACAGTTTCTAGACACTTTTTGCACCTTGCCCAACAAAATGGGCATTAAACGGGGTGAGGTTCCTGGAAGAGGCGTGAGAGTGTGCAATGTCATGTTCCAAATTTTTGGTGTAGATTGTGCCATAAAGTAATTCAACTTAAAAATGTTGTAAAGTTAATGTTGATAAATAGTAATATCCTGAGCACACCAAATATATTGCTCATAAAGGGGTTTTATTTTTAAGAGGCACGGATCATTATAAGTATTGATTATTGCACCAATACAAAAATTTAATAAATGGTAAAACACAATTAAATAAAAAATGTGGTTCAAAATAATAATAGATGCTTTAGAGATGTCTATAAAGATAGCGAAGTTTCGGCAAATGTGGCAAGAGACATCGGAGGGCAATCCTGGGGAGAATTCCCAGAGGTGAATGCCAGGCAGGAGGCTGAGAGAAGTGAGAGACAGGACGATCCTGTCCGAAGTGGTACGAGAGGCGCATCCCGTACCTCTTCAGACGTGTTCGTCCTGTCTCTAAAGAATCTATTATTATTTTGAACATAAAATTTTATGTATTAAATGTTGATAACAGTGCCCATATACGAACTGTCTATTCTATGATAAATGTGATACATTGTAACACGGTCTAGTCTAAGTTTACAGTGTCTAAGAGTTTGACAGTATTGATATTTTTTTTTTAGTGAGGTCCATGGAAGCTAAATGCCTCTGCTGTGAGCTCCCTTTAGTGACAGCTGCAGGCACACAAGAATTTAACATGTTACTATAAATCTGTTTCTTTATACTGTAGTTACTGCAATGTTGAGCGCTAATGAGTGCTTTAATGTGTACAGGAATCTGTGTGGAAGGAAATCACTGATAATCTAAGATTTTTACTATTTCTGTTATCAGATATGAAGTAAAAGAAAACCTTTGTACTAGGTTTCAATTACCCTTGCTGTGGCCATTCTGATATATTATATACATTTATGGGCTAAATCCTATTTATGGTGCCATGGAGCTATTGACATTGTTAATGTTGCGGTTGTGTACTTACTGTGCCACTGCCTGGGCTTACTCTGGAGAGGGGAGACTACCTGGTCTTTACCAGAGCCTCTGATGGTGGGGATAGGCTTGGACCATTAGGGTAGTGACCAAGTACCACTCCAGAGCAGTCTCCGGGCTGTGCTCAAACAGTCAGGGAATCAGTGAAGTCAGAGACGGCAGAATAGGTTCAAGAAACATAGTGAAGGAGTGGAGAGAGCAGACAGGATGATAAAACAAGCCGTGGTCAGTAACAAATCAGACAGAACGCAAACACCTTAATGAGGATTATAGAAACCTAAGGTTCAGGCAAGGTGTGGGGAGAGAAGCTGCCTAATATACCCGCTGGTGGTAGGGAATCGGCTGGGAAAGCCAGACACTGCTGGACACCATGTGGTTAAATTCCTTCAGAGACTGGCCGTGCCTCCCTATAGCTGGGTGGAACCTTACCAAACAACAGCAAAGTGTTTGCAGCAAGGAGAGAAAGAAAGCTACATTTAGATAACCTAGCAGAGGAGCAAGCTGCACGGTGAACACAGTGAATAGGTCAGCGGCTGCTGACCGTGCAAGGCACCAGCATGACCATACACCACTTAATGCCTCCTCTTTTTAAGGCTGGCTTGGCAGATTAACCTTTCCGGAATGGTGGGGGCACAGTCCATCAACTAGAAGGTTCTACCCTGAACCAGAATCCAAGATGTCTTCGACCTCAAACACGTCTGAAGGACCATTAGGAACAGAAGTAGAGGCAGGAGTTCTGATCTTGGAGAAACAATTCAGGACCCTCAGCTTCAAGAGGCAAATGTGAAATGAGTTTGGAACACATAGTTTGGCTGGAAGCTGAATACTGTAAGTCACTGGATGAATTTTCTTGATTATTTTAAATTGCCCAGGTTATTGAGGAGTAAACTTGAGGAAATCTTTCTATAAAATAGCCAGACTATCTCCAGGACGATAGTGAGTGGGAGGCCTTCTCTTCTTGTCCTCATGACACTTCATGGTGGACACGGCTTTTAGGCGGCTTCCTATAAGAAGAATCAGCTGCTAGTACCCCAGAAGATGAGTTCATGGGAGAATCAGCCACTATTACCCTAGAAGATGAGGTCATTGGAGAGGACCCTTAAGGATGCTGAGTATGCAATGAAGAATGATGTTGCTCCAGAAGACTCTCCAATGTGGTTGTTATTGGAGAACTCCGCCCAGGGAACGAATTGCACACAATCATCCTGACAGAAAGAGATAAATTGATGAAGGTAGTTCTCGAGAACTTGATTGACCTGTTCCACTTTCCCATTGGCCTGCGATGGATATGTGTAGGAAAAATGCAGCTGAACATTCAGAAGCCTGTAAAGAGCTCCCCAAAATTATGATGTGAACTGAACGCCATGATGGGAGACAATGTGGAGAGGTAAGCCCTGGATTTGAAACACCTACTGAAAGAATAGTGAGGCAAACTTGATGGCACTGGCAAGAATGACCAGGGGTATGAAGTGAGCCATTTTGGAGGACCTGTCCACCATAATACAAATGGTATTGTGGTTCTCAAAGAGGGGCAGATTCCAGATAAAATCCATGGCAATGTGTCACTAGGGAGTGGAAGAAACTAGCAGAGACTGAAGGAGGCCAGCAGATTTGTTCTTGGAGGATTTATTTCTGGTACAATGTGGACAGGCAGCTGCAAAGTCTCAAACATCCTTGGCAGTGAAGGCCACAAGAAGTGGCGGGACACCAGCTCAGAAGACTTGCTCACATGATCAGCCAGCTCGGATTTGTGCCCCCAGGACCGGATTTTAGTCTTCCTAGCAGCAGGAACAAAGGACTTTCTCAGAGGAATGTCTTCAATAATCAGGTCAATGATGAATGTTGGTTCCTCTGCAACATGGAAGGATAATGGATCCACTTTAATACTCTACAGCACAGGGCCAAAGTGCAGTTCGAAGTAGAAATGGTCGAAAAAGAGTGTCCAGCGAGCTTCAAAAGAGTTCAGTCGTTAAGTGGACTGCAGAAAAGTCACGTTATTATGTTGAGTAAAGATTATTATCAGGAAACTGATGCCTTCATGAAGGCGTCGGCATTCCTGAGGCACCATTTTGATAGCCAGCAATTCATCATCACTAATGGAGTAGTTTTCTTCTGCTGGTGTGAATAACTTGGAGAAAAAACACACACATAACAGACTTTCCAGAAGGGGTCCTTTGCAGAAGGAATTTCCCAGCTCCGATGGAAGAGGCATCCACTACCAGAAGAAACTGTTTGTTAGTATCAGGGTAGTGCAATGCAGGAGCTGTCGTGAAGGCCTCTTTTAACTGCTGAAAGGCTGAGTAGTTGGTGAAACCCGTGAACTGCTGGATGGCACGAAGGTCTTGAGGGCGAGAGCAGAAGAGAACAGCATAGAACTTCTCGGGGTCCATTGTTTGGAAACAATAAAGCCAAGGAAGGGCAGAGAAGATTCTTCAAAGACATAATTGGAAAATTTGGCAAATAGGTTATTTTCTTGTAGGTGATATGGATATCATCCAAATGTATGACCACGGAGATATAGAGGAGATCCCAGAAGATGAATTCCTGAAACACAGCGGGCGCACTGCAAAGACCAAAGCATGAGGAGATACTTGTAGTGGCCGTCATGAGTTCTACAGGTCATCTTCTACTTGTCGCCCATGAGATATGGATCAAATTGTAGGACCCTGAGAGCAAATGCAGGGGATAGTTATTCCTTATGCTGATCTTATTAAGTCCCCAAAAGTCAATATAGAGGACTTCCTAATGAACCCCTTGGCTAAGGTGCAAGGCTGATGCTCGATGCTACAACTTTAGAGCCTATGTGGAGGCAAGACCTCAGCCTTCTTCTCAAAGAAGATGTCTGCAAAGACATGATAATACGTAGGCAATGAGCAGAAGTTCAAAGGCAGAATGTGCAAAGACTTGGGCATGACTTATCGGATAGGTTCTGCCAGGTGTCAGCCGTTAATGGAGACTACTGCCAGCGGACAATCAAGCTGCTAAGTGGGAAGTTGAAGTTGGAGAACCAAGTCTTGGTGGATGAAGTTGTCAGCAGTGCCAGAGCTTACATGTGCTGCTGTGGAGAGAAAATTCTCCCCCCATACCAGGGTGACTTTAGTCAGTAGCTTTAGAGAGCAGTTTTTCTTACCTAGGGTTGTTACTCCTGCAAATCCTAGGTGTTGGAGTTTCTCAGCTTCACAGAACACTGGTGGACATAGTGTTTCTTGCTTGTGCAGTACATACATTAATTCTCTGTACGCCTTCGCTGTAGTATGGAAAGTTTAGCCTGTTCAACTTGCATCTGCTCTATAGCCAGAAGCGCGGATTGCAGTGGCAGGGTGCTCTGGGAGGTTGGCACAAACATGGGAGGTCTTCTGTCAACAGAGGAGACTTGAGCTTGTTCCAAATCTCCCTCTGAGAAACAAATTAATCATAGGAGATAACTCCTGTCAGAAAGACTCCACCAATCATTCCTCATTCAAAGTCAATACAGCTCAAAACATCTCCAGGAATTTACCCAGATCATGGGTTTCTGGCCCTCCATGCTCCCATATGGGATTTGCCCAAGTCATGGCTTGTCCAGAAAACAGAGAGGCCAGAAATCAATCTTGGCCTGGTCCGATAGGAAAAGATGGGTGTAAACACTGAAATGAATTTGGCACTGGTTTTTGGACCTGTGATTCTCCTTGAGATCTCCATAATAGTGTGTGGAAAGTGGAAGATGGAGCTTGGCTGCCCCATTGGTGACAGGAGTCATAAGCGGTACACTTGAAGAGTATGTCGATCAGACACCAGTCTCATAGAGGCCCAGTGTAAGGCAGAGACTAATTTGGACAAATCACGCAGCTAAATTGCCACCACACTGATTGCCTGCATGAGCAGGTCTTGATGTTCTTGCTGAGAGAAAACTTCCTCGTACAAGATTTGTACTTAAGATAGAATTTAGTGGTTTTTCTCAATCGACAAAGTAATATCCGCTGTACAGGTTGTCTCTCAGCTAGCTGCGAGCCAACCATGCATAATGATGAGGGCGGCGCTTGCATCCATTCACCCCATTCACTTCTATGGGAGCTCTGAATATAGCCGAGCACACACCACTTGAACTTTTCTAATTTTTAAATGTTACGGCCACAAACTTAAATATTTTGTGAGATAGAGCAACATAACGTAGTAAGTATTTGTGAAGTGTAAAGAAAATAATACATGCTTTTGCACATTTTTGCAAATTAAAAAAAAAATGATAAGTGTGGCATGCATATGTATGTAGCCTCCTGTACTCTGATACCCCTAAATAAAATCCAGTGTGATCAATTAAGGAAGTCAGATAATTAGTACATCTTTAAAGAGTACCTATCACCTCCACACAAACACACAAAAATTGGTAGTAGATGAAATTCTAAGACTTTTCTCAAATACAAGTCATTAGCAATCCAGAGAGTTTCCATCAGTATTACAGGGAGACATGTTTTACTTTCACTTTGTAACTCAGTAGATCCTTATCATTGTGTGGAAGTTACCAACTGTGCAGAGGGAGCTGAGTTATAGCTGCTTGTACAGGGTGATCTGAGTCACTACATACAGTACAGCAGGTACATCCCACTGAGACAGAGTTTACTTGTTGCTTAAGCCTCCTCCTCCATAGCACATAGGCATCTATATCACACTGCTGCTGGTGTGCATATGATATAGACTTGCAGGCTCCCCACCCCTGCACAGTGGTCTCTCTCAGCTCAGAAGCAGATTTAATACAACTGTCAACATTATCATCCATTAAGCGATCATGTGCCAACTTGGCACGACCTCAGAACTGTCTTAAAGGGCCAGCACTTTTTAAAAAACTGTATTACAGGTGAAATGCTTTGATTTTCCTAATGAAGCATATTTGAAAACGTGTATTTTAGTCTTATGTTACTTCATGAGGTTTCTCTGAAGGTGAGAGCTACTCTTTAAGTAACATATTCTCCGTATATATATATATAGCTAATTTATAAAGACCTCAGAGATTTGTTAGAAACCATTAGTGAACAAACTGCCACAAGTTTATCCCTGAGCTGTCTGGTGGGATTTTTGCTTTTCACGATGCTAAGTGTATTGGAGGGTCAGGTTTTAAAAAAATAGCCCAAGCTTTGAAAATCTCACAGAGCACTGTTCAACCTATCATCCATAAATGGAAGGAATATGGCACAACTTCTAACCTATCAGGACATGACCATCCACATAAACTAACAGCCTAGACAAGAAGAGCACTAGTCAGAGAAGCAGCCAAGAGGCCCAGGGTTACAGATACACAAATCTGCAACTTATGTGTGAGAATCTGTCCACAGGACAACTGTTAGTCATGTACTCCACATATGTGGCAAAAAGAAAGCCATAAGAAGTCCCGTTTTCAGTTTGCAAAAAACTATGTAGGGACACAGCAAGCATGTGAAGAATGTGCTCTGGTCAGATAAGACCTTTTTGTTCTAAATGCCAAACACTGTGTGTGGAGGAAAGCCACCACTACACATCACCCTGAAAACACCATCCCCACAGTGAAACATGAAAGTGGCAACATCATGCTCTGGGGAGGCTTTGACCACCTTCCCGGTCTCTGCTGAAGCAGAGCTGTTGGGATGATGGCTGGAGCTAAATACAGGGCAATCCTGGAGAAAAACTTGTTAGAGGCTGCAAAAGACTTTAAAGGGGTGTTATCGTTTCATTAAATGGTCTTCAGAATAAGGGGACAGTGAAAACAAGCAACTTTGCAATTGGATGTCATTAGCAAAGCTGCCTTTTTCTCACAGTGCCCTTATCTTGTGTTTTTATTTACACTGATATCCAGTGTGGGTCTAATCCCTCCTCCTTGCATTTCACTAGCTGAGAGCTCATTTACATTCTGTACAGCCCCCTGGGTCGATTCACGGGCTGTACAAATGACTCAGAGTTAGGGGCCGTAGCATTTTTCTGTTCCACACCTAGCAGAAACGACTGCAGCAGATGGTAAAATGATAAAACATGACAGTTGTGACCATGTGCCGAACTCTACTGCATACACTCAGATCTGTGCCGTTCTTGAAAGCTGTAATACATCTCCAGCTGTGAGAGGAGATCAGTGCTCAATTTGATTGAATGCCAGCCTGTGGTATGTATACAGCTCTTATAAAATAAGACTGATAGGGAGAGACACAGTGTTTATGTGGACTCAGAGGGGGGGGGGGGAGTCTCAGGCCAGCAGTGAAGGGGGATGATTGTCATCCAGCTGGGAGGGAAGAAACGCCCCTGCATTCACAGAGTTGAGAAGCTCAGAGCAGTGTGAATGAGCCGAAGTAAGGAAGCGATACATTCCCTTTAAGCTGGGGCATAGGTTAACCTCCTAGCAGAACAACAACCCTAAACATGCAGCCAAGGCTGAAAGGGAATGGATTAAATCAAAGAATAATTATGTGTTAAAATGGCCCAAAGTCCAGACCTAAATCCCATGTAGAATCTGTGGCATGACTTGAAAATTGCTGTTCACAAATGTTCACCAACCAATCTGACTGAGTTAGAGCTATTTTGCAAAGAAGAATTGGCAAAAATTCCAGCCTCTAGATGTGCAAAGCTGGTAGAGACCTGCCCCAACAAATCTGCATCCTGCAACCTTCAGCTAGAAGTGGTCCTACAAAGTAGTGACTCAATACATATGCATTGACTCAGTTTTTTAATTTGCAAAAATTTGGAAAAGCACATATCCTTTTCTTTACACTTCACAAATACGTGCTACTTTGTGTTGCTCTATCACATAAAATTTGTAGTCTTGTAAACCGACTGTCAACCATCCTGATAGACTTTAATAGAAAATTTGTTCAGCAGTCCCCACTGCAAGGATTTTCTGCCTGATGTTTTTTACACTGCCGGCATTCCGAAAAACTTAGAACATTTTCATTCTTCCGCCCGGTTTTCGGGCAGAACATGAACAGGACAGTGGTTGAGGGGGAAGGGCGAATCCACAAACCGCGGTCAGAACCTTCCCCCAAAACAATGGAAACTATTTCAAAATACTGGCCAGATTCTTTAATCAGAATCCGGACTGTATTTGCATACTGCCATGTGGCGCACCCAAACAGTTTAAGGGGTAGGAATAGTTTACAACTAGAGATGGGCGAATTTCTCAAAAAATTCGGTTCGGTCACTTCGCCCGAATTTTCCGACAAAATTCGTTTCGGTTGCGAATTACTTCGGAACAAATACGTTAGAAAAACAGCTATTTCCAGGTCTGCCCCAGGCCTGCAGGGTGCTGTTGAACGTCTGTGCCACTGCTTAATATCATTTACAGAGGGAGCTTTGGGTTTGGTCTTCATACAATGTTGTGTTTTAGTATGACAACGCACATTGATGCGCCGCTCTAGAATCGCTTCACTATAAATTGCCCTGGCCACTTATGGGGGCAAAACTGACCAAAAACTGAAGCAGGAACGTAGCTGATAAAGTCATTGGCAGCAAAAGCTGGAAAAAAACAAACTGCAGAGACAGGTGGAAACAATTAGTGACAGAGGGTGAGGTGACGTGGGCCACAGCAGCATGAGGTCAGACAGTGGCACAAATGGGACATTCTGGAAGTGGCACAACAGTTACCAGGCTGCAGAGTGGCACATGTACAACAGTGTGGAGGTCACGGTGGCAGCAGCATGAGGTCAGGCAGTGGCACAATGACAAATTCTGGAGCTGGCAAAAAGGAGTAGGCAAAAGAGTGGTACAATGACACAGTGTGGAGGGCACGGCAGGAGAACAGCAAGCCAGATAAGGTTCAGACAGTGGCACAATGGACACAGTGTGGAGGCACGGCAGCAGCCACAATCAGCAGCCTGAGGTCAGACGTGTGGCACAATGACAAAATTTGGAACCGGTGCAAAAAACAGGAGCTAGGCCACAGTTGTGGAGGGCACGGCGCAGTCCAGCCTGCAGCATGAGGTTCAGACAGTGGCACAATGATACAGTGTGGAGGGCACGACTGGAGTCACAGCAGCAGCATGAGGTCAGAGAGTGGCACAATGACATTCTGCAGGTGGCAAATTGTAATAGGCCACAGAGGGCCAATGACTGAGAGGCGGAGGTCACGGCGGCAGGCATCATGAGGTCAGCGGTGGCACAATGACTGAGAGTGGATGTGATGACAGGAGCAACAGCATGAGGTCAGAGCAGTGGGCACAATTGAATTCTGGGAGTGGCAAAACAGTACAAAGCCGCCAGGAGTGGCACATGACACAGTGTGGATGTCACGGCAACAGCAACAGCTGCAGCAGCATGAGCACATAGAGTGGCACAATGACAGAGTGTTGAGGTGTGGTGGCATACCAGTCCCTGGTAAGACGGTGGTAGGCCAGATGGAGAAAGAAACTATCAGCAAGATGTTGTGGCATTTCAGGCGGGTGGCGGCAGCAGAATAGTGCTGAGCAGGTAGTTTTGACAGACAGAGCCTAAGGCATTGGTGTGTGGAAATCCTGGCCCGATCCACGCGCTGATTCATCTTGACAAACGGTCAGTCGGTTCAAATTTCCCGGGTGGACAAGCGGTTTCCCTTGGTAGGTAACGATGGCCCCCGCGCCACTGAACACCCGCTCTGATGCCACACTACTGGGCCGGGCAGGGACAGCTTCTCACTGCAACTCGGCAATTGCGGCCACACATCCAGTTTGGCCTGCCCAGTAGTCCATCGGATCTTCTACTGGGGTGGCAGAGTGCTGTCCAAGTAGGCCACAAACCTTGTTGGTTCAAGGGATTGCTCTTGTCCTGCTGCTGCTTCTGGTGACTGCCCTCCCACTAGGCGGTGTGATGGAAGCTGCTCATTAGTTGACTCCAGACTTAGGTTACTGCTGATGGAGCTGCTACTGCTCCTACCCACCCACCTTCCCCCAGCAGCCGTGGCAGTAGTTCGTGTAGGCGCCCTGAGGAACACCCCGGTCAGACCTGTCAGAGGAGGGACCGATGCCGCACATAGGCAGCGGCCAATGATTACGGAGGATTTCCCTATAGTATTTGAGTTTGTCTTCCTCTCAATAGCTGGGGGAAAAAGGCTCCCCATTTTGGACCGGAAGCGAGGGTCCAATACCCGGGGTGGAGAGCGAAGTCATCCCTCTGCGGGAATTGCTGGACTATTCGGCTGTCACTAGCAGCAAAATAAGCATGCTGCGGGACATCTGCACAAGTGACTCCGAGGGGCTCCCTGCTCCATTTCCACTGTATAACTGCCACGGTTGCTTGGGGAGTCATCTGCCTCGTCTTCTCATCTCCATCCACCTCCTCCAGCTGCTCAGCTCCTCCTCTCTTGTCACCTGGGTTAGAAAATCACTCATTTCAACAGAACAATGCTTTGTGCTCCAATGTCTCCTTCCTCCTCCTCACTCCATTTCAGTCCCCACGGATAATGTGGACACGAAGATGTAGTCGCCATCTCCAGTCCCTGGACCAGACAGATTTTTCAGCATTCTGTTTCCAGGACATGAAGCAGTTGGAATGACGTTATTCATCCCGTTAGTCTGGAGTCTGACCAAATAACGTGGCCTCCTCGAATGGCCTCAACAAACGGCAGGTTGTCACGCATGAGCTGACACTGGAGACATCAAAGTTACACAGGGGAGTACTTCTTGTCTGCTGGATCATCAAAAAATCGTTAATGGCCTGTCTCTGTTCATACAAGTCGGTCCAAATGTGCGGCTGGAATTCTGCGGGTGGCAAACATCGCATATCAGAGCGTGTTGGGGAGGCCGTTCTGCCGCTTGCAACTCGAGGCGGGGTAGTTCCTGGCTTTGTTCGAATGGATAAAGTGCATGCACAGTTTCTGGCCATTTACAGAAAATGTTCTGAAGATCGGTGGGGAAGACTTCGGAAACCTTTTTACAACCAGATTGAACACGTGCGCCATGCAGGGCGCATGGACCATCCTCCTCGTTGCTGGCGCGGACACATGTTTCCTCCCATTGTCCGTCACCATGGTTCCGATTTGGCAGTTGGCGCGTAGAACGCCACACATCGATTTTTGCTGCATGACGCGGAGCAGTTCTCCCCTGTGTGACTTCGTTCGACCGAGGCAAGCGTAGGTTGATAGAAATGCGTGACACGCTGTGCCCTACAATGTGTACATGATGGAGCAGTACTTGTGGAGGCTGAGATGGTTGTGGCTGGTGGAGGAGGGAGGAGGCGGACATTGGCGCAGGAGCAGCAGTTTGGACAAACGTGGGGAGAAAGCGGGTCTCCTGTCCAAGTTGTTGGTGTGCCTGGGCAGGAAGCCCATTCACCCAGTGGGCCGTACAAGGACACTGTACTGGCCCTGACTGTAGTTACAGCTCCAGACGTCGCGCATTGCCGTTGATAACTTGGAACAAACCCGATAAGCTCAAAGGACTGACCCACTTTCTGTTCTTACATATTTATGACAGTGCTGGTACTGCTCTTTTTGGAAAAGAAATTAACGGATTGGAACTCTCCATCTCGGCTCAGCACAAGCCAATTAGTTCTCTGAATGGTGCAGAGTCCCACCATTTGGAAAGGGAGTGGACTGCGCAAGTACCAACAACTTGGAACAGGAGGCACGGTCAGGCTGCTGCACTTAGGATGGTTGGACGGCTTACTGTCTGTTCTTTACAATCGCCTCTCTGAACGACTGCTGGCGCCATATGGAGTAGCGAGGAGCAGCGAGCATCTGGTCCGGTGGATGAGGAAGTCAAAGAGAAAACAGCCGCCTCTCTGCAGAGGTGGTTGGAGCCTTGGACTGGTGAAATGGGCATGCGTTGCCACCGGGCCGCTTGCTGGCTGCTGCAGCGGGCAGGATGGACCACCACATTGAGCCACGTTTCTCAGGCCACGGATGGTGAAGCTGCATGTGGCATGGTGTTGACGCAGGGCCGTTGTGCAACGTTAGCTCCCTGCACGATTCTCTTTCTGCCCACAGATTCTTCAATATTCCCATATTCGGCTCCTCAAGGTTGTCTTAGCCAAAGAACTGCACACCGCGAGTAGCTGAATTTTACGCCAACGCTCCGCACTGAGTGACTTACTGCCGCCGCCTGCTCGCTGAGCCCATGTGCCGCTACTGTCTTGGACTGCGGAAGGCGGCGTTTTTTCTACCCCGTGGGCGCTTTGGCTACGACCTCACACTGCTGCTACCTGGCTGACTCACGGCAACAACCCACTTGCTGGCTGCGCGCTGACTGAGGCGCAAGCTGACGCCCCTTCTCCTGACGATGATGAAGACCATTCTTTCATCCCGGCTCCCAAGTGCGGTCGGTACATCATCATATATTTGTGTTTCATCGTCACTACTGTCCTCATCACGGTCTTGTAAGCCGAGGCTGACCTATCACACATGACCTCCCATGCCACTCTCGCATTATAATTTTGCGCCTACTGCAAGAAGCTGCGGCGATAATTTGGCCCCATTTCTTCGCTGCCAGTAGCTGACTGATGCCTCCTCAATTGTTTTCATCTCGCTATATAGTGGCTCTGAGCCCAGACCACATAAGTAGATCATGGCTGAGGGACTTGGATGTGGGACAGAGGCGGGTGAGGACAGGTGAGGGCCGCTGACCCGCTCCCGGGCAATGCCAACTAAGTGTTGTGTCTGGTGGTTCCCAACGACTCTTGGCTGGGGTTGTCAGATGTCATCTGGGAGGAAGAGGGATGACTAGTCAAACCAATCAAGAACCCTTGGGTATGCTGAAACAAAACACCGGCCGCTAGAATGACAGCGGCAGTTGTGGCCTCACCGGAGTGACCCCTGCTGCGACGTCCCCTTGCTGTGCTGCGACCTGGGCCCAGTTCAGAAATGGTTTGTGCACTGCCACTCGCAGTTGCAGAGCCTGGCACACCTCATCTGTCTGACATTACTGTTTGTTCTAAAATGTACTAGAAACACTGTTTAGATGAAGCTATCTGTATATGATAAATATACACCCTTGTTTATGACTTCCAAATGAAACCCAGTAACAAGCTTGGGTAACCTTGGAAATAAATTTGCGCTCACAAAATGGCCACAGGAAAATTTACTTTGTATGTGTCGTTTACAAGCTCTGTGTGTTTTACTAAATGTAAATAAGCACAATACAGGCTTAATTAACCTTCACTTGTGTATTATGCTCCAAGAAAAATGGATATATTTCGGGGTTGAAACTGACGGTTTATTTTTGTCAGCACAGCAGCAAACAACGGCTTACTTAACCCCTGGACGTAAAGTGCGCACTAGAATTGAGCCACCACAAACTAGTAGCTTTGTAGCGTGTTCCAATGGTGTATTTACTATGCCCACACAACGAAGAGATAAAAATTGTAATTACTCCTTTGCTGTGAATTAGGCTACCAAAAAAAAAAATATATATATTTGGCGTTGAAAAAAAGGAGGTTTATTTTTGTCTGCACAGCCGCGAAACAACGCTTAATTAAACCCCTGGATGTAAATTGCGCAATAGAATTGAGCCACCACAAAAAACTAGTAGCTTTGTAGCGTGTTACAATGGCGTATTTTCTAAGCCACACAACAAGAGATAAAAATTGTAATTAACCTTTGCTTGTGAATTAGGCTACCCAAAAAAATATTATATATTTGGCTTTGAAAAAGACGGTTTATTTTTGTCAGACACCAGAAAAAAACAACGTTTAAATTTAACCCCCCTGGAGTAAATTGCGCAATAAATTGACACCCCAAAAAATGAATGGTATTTGTATTGTAAAAACGCTGTTTTTTTAAATGAATAAAACGGAACTGGTTAGTCCCATTTGGGATATTGAAGTATATGCAGCTGCAGTGGCCCACACGGGATTTCAGACCCAATACCCCAAAAAAATCAGAAAAGAACATTCAGAAAACAGTCTCGGACAGCTGAGCCCCCCCCAAAAAAATCGCTGTGTAAAAATCAGTTCTTCAGAAAAGCGTATCCCCGCAGCAGCACCTTCCCCTATCAGTACAGGGAGGGTGTGAGCCCCCCGGGCCCGCGCTCGTTCTTTATGTGGGGGGTGAGTCACAGAATCCCCCGGTCTCTGATTGGCTTCATTCTGCACAATGTCATGCAGGCTATCCCCTTCTTCCCCCCAGATGTTTGCCATGAAACCATGTGCTCGCAGCCATTTTATAATAAAAAGCCACTTCGTTCCCCGAAATCACCCCAAAGTTCGATTTCGTTACGAACCGAAGTTTTCCTGAAATTAAACGAATTCCACTTCGTTAAAATCGATTCCCCCATCCTTTTTAAAAAACCCCACTGTATATAACATTTTTAATTCTAGTTATAACACTAATATTAACACTAGTTCAAATATAAGTTTAATGTCATATTTAAAACTTTTTAAAATTGTTCATTTTTACAAGCAAAAAGATTTTCTTCTGTTAGTTTTTTAACTTTTATTAAGAGAAAGGGTTTTTTTCAGGTGGCTTATTGTCTGTTGCTTTATCTAAAAAATATAGGTTAGATTGCAGCGTCTTCCTGGAAAGGGGCCCTTTTAAATGTAAGCAGATACTCTGAGAGCTGTATGGAATAGAACTGCCAGTAGTTGATCACTATTAACAGAGTACTCACTAGGGTCACTCTAACAGGTTCAGCTAGAAATAGTTGATATAGCTGATATGCCAATCACTACTGTAGACAACAGCCTAACAAGGAAGTGTGAGCTTCCACTGGCTGGGGCTCTGTGAAACAGAATGGTGAGAAAACCCCTTTATGCTTCCTGTTCTTGAATTGATTCTTTTGGCCATATAGAAGGCTTTAGGCTCTGTCTACACTGCACAGAAAAACGTCAGTTTTTTCAGCGTTTTTCGTTTTCAAAAAAACCTGGAAAAAGATTAATCTCTCCCTAGGCTTATATTGAAAAAAAACCTCCTGTGTTACATGAGCTTCTTTTTTCTGCTTTTTTTTTTTCCGGGTCGTATTTGCAACTGCTCAAAAAAAAGGCCAAAAAACCCAGGGGGGGAAAATTTTTCAGGGCTTGTAAAGTGCCGGGTCTTTTGGTGCGTTTTTTGGGGGTTTTTCAATGAAAACCCTCCCGGAGCCCAAAAAAGTCCCACCTATAGTGGGTTTTAAACAAAGGTTATTCATTATCAAATCTGCTTACAATGTTTTGTGTCCTTTTTCTGTACATTTGTAAAAAAAATTATCAGCTTTAGTCGTAAGATTTTTGCCCCAATTCATTTTTTTTTCGCTAAAAAAAGTTTTTTTAAAGATTTTGGGTAGATCTGTTTTTTTTTACAATTTTGTGCTAAACTCCTTTTTAAACTTTTTTGGTGCTAATAAAGTTATCTTGCTACGATGATGAAAATACGTTTATTATGGATTTTGGGCCAGAAAAATTTTTTAGGGATTTTGGCGCCAGAATCCTTTTTTACGTTTTTTGGCAGTAAAAATTTTTTTTTTTACGTTTTTTTGGTGAAAAAACGCGCCCCGCCGCGACGCCAAAAGTACTATTTTACGGTTTTTGGGCAAAAATCCGTTTTTTTACTTTTTGGGGACTAAAAAAATTTTTTTTTTACAGTTTTGGCGCCAATAACATTATCCGCCTCTGGGCCCCCAAAAAAAACTTTTTTTTTTCCGATTTTGGCGCAAAAATACGTTTCTTTTATTTTTTTGACGCTAAAAAAATTTTTTTTAAATTTGTTTTGGCGCTAATAAGTTATCTCGCGCCTGACCCCAAAAAAAACACGTTTTTTTTTGGATTTTGGCGCAAAAAAACGTTCTTTTACGTTTTTTGACGCTAAAAAAAATTTTTTTTAATTGATTTTGGCGTTTTAAAAAAACTTTATCTCGCGCCTGACGCCAAAAATAGTTTTTTGTTTTGGCGAAACAACCCTTTTTTTTTACGTTTTTTTGCACTAAAAAAATCTTTTTTTACAGATTTTGCCGTTTAAAAACGTTAAATCTCGTTCTGACGCCAAAAATAAGTTTTTTACGCATTTTGGCGCAAAAAAATTTTTTTTTTACTTTTTTTTGGCACTGAAAAAAATTTTTTTTTTTACAGATTTTAGTGCCAATAACGTTATTCGCCTCTGACGAAAAAAATACGGTTTTTTTTTTACGGATTTTGGCGCAAAAATACTTTTTTTTTTTTACGTTTTTTGCATTTAAAAAATTTTTTTTTATGATTTTGGCAAATAACTTTTTTCTGCTTCTGCGGCAAAAATATTTTTTTTTCGCTTTTGGGCAAAAATCCTTTTTTTTTTTTTAGTTTTTTGGCATAAAAAAATTTTTTTTTTGCAGATTTTTAGCCCCCAAAAAACGTTATCTCGCCTTTTGTACTAAAAATAGTTTTTTTTACGGATTTTGGCGCAAAAAATAGTTTTTTTCGTTTTTTGACACAAAAATAATTTTTTTACTGATTTTGCCTAATAAGTTATCTCGCTTCTGATGCCAAAAAATACGTTTTTTACGATTTGATGAAAAAAATAGTTTTTTTTACGTTTTTTGGCACAAAAAATAATTTTTTTTACTGTTTTGGCGCTAAAACTTTATTGGGGCTTCTAAACCCAAAAAATCTTTTTTTTACGCATTTTGGCGCAAAAATCCTTTTTTTTTTTTATTTTTTTGGCATAAAATAATTTTTTTTACAGATTTTAGCCCCAATAACGTTATCTCGCCCTGAGCTAAAAATATTTTTTTTTTACGGATTTTGACGCAAAAATACGTTTTCTTGTTTTTTGACAAAAAATAATTTTTTTTATGATTTGCCGCTAATAAGTTTTCGCTTCGACGGCAAAATAAGTTTTTTACGCATTTTGGCGCAAAAATCCTTTTTTTTTATTTTTTTTGGCAACTAAAAAAATTGTTTTTCAGATTTTAGCGCCAAAAATTTTTACTCGCCTCTGCTTAAAATCCGTTTTTTTAAGGATTTTGGTGAAAAATTTTTTTTTTACGTTTTTGACCTAAAATATTTTTTTTTTTACTGTTTTGGCGTACTAACATAATTTGCTTCTGACCCCGAAATTGTTTTTTACGGATTTTGGCGCAAAAAAATCAGTTTTTTTCTTTTTTTTTTTGACACAAAAATAATTTTTTTTATGATTTTGGCGCTAATAACGTTACCCGCTTCTGACGCCAAAATACGTTTTTTAGGATTTTGGCCAAAATCCATTTTTTATGGCTTTTGGGGGAAAAAAATCCGTATCTTTGTTTTGGGTAATAAAGTGATTTTATTTTGCGCAAATAAAAAATTTTTTCGGATTTCGGCGCCAGAATCCCATTTTTGAGGGGTTTTGGGGGTTTTGTTCAATATCTTTAAAAAAGTTGGCGCTTATAAAAATGATCTTGCTTTGACACTTAAAAATTTTTTTTTTTTACGGAATTTGGCGCAATAATGGTTTTTTGGGATTTGGCGTGAAATCCTTTCTTTAAGATTTTGATGTAAAAACATTATCTTGCTGTATGGAAAAATAATGTGGGTTTTTGTGGATGTTGGTGCAAGAATCTGGTGCAAAATTTTTTAAAGAGTGACGCAGCAGCGCAGCACAAAGGACAATGTCTCACAATGGCTACAGTGATCTAAAGGAAGTGACTACTTAACATGTTAACTCCACCTGTAGGGTGTTTTTTACAAACAATGGCTTTTTTTGTGCTACATTAAAAAGCAGAGCAAAGAGCTTCAAAAAAAGCTTCAAAAAAAAGCTCCCCAAAAAAGGACGTTTTTTCGTGCTTTTGACAGGCGTGGAAAAAAACTCAGTTTCATGAACGTTTTTAGTAATTCGTTTTCAGGTTGTTTTTTGTCCACTGCAGTGTAGACATAGCCTTAGAGTATGTGAAAACCATGATGTCCATATACATTCATAAGACATATAAAGATGTAGCAATTGTTAACATGACTGGTACATTGTGATAACTCAATTTACAGCATTGTAGTACATTACATTTAAGATACCAAAATATAGGGGGTTTTTTCAAACCAAAGTTTCTAGGATGCATGAATGAAATAATGCTGCTTTTGCTCTGTCACTTCCCGGCCAAGTGTCTGTAAATTTGCATATAGATCCCGTATTTAGACTTTTTGTTTATCAGTCTAGATTTTCTAAGAGAAGCTTTGAGCTAATGTAAACGTGGAGTAATTGTCTTTTGTCTGAAAGATCAGATAACACACAAGCTATCACTGAGGCCTGTGTGAGCTCATCCCCGCTATCGATAGAACAAAACGCAGGGGTAAAGAGTACACAGGTATCACTTGGGAAACAGGAGAGATCAGAGGGGTAAAATAAAATTGTAGCTCCTTATAAAAAAAGATGAACAACGCAATTATTTGAAAATGTCTTTTAAAAAGGTTCCTTATTTTGAAAAACTAATCTTTGTAGTGAAACAACCCCTTTAATGTCAAGTTAATATTTGCTAAATTATTAGTTATATGATAAAAAGGAAAAGATGGTAATGCGGATGCCCCATGGAAAAGGAAAAAATGTGGATGCTGAAGTCTTTTAAAACAAATAAAACACTGCTTTTATTTGGTACAGATTACTTGTTATGAGAATGTATTGCCTTCATCAGATTATCACTTTTCCGCTAAAGGAAGAAAAAAACAAAATGGTCAATTAAATAACTTGATGCTGTCAAAAATCTACTGAATTCAACCACTGAAAATCAGATACTACATTTGCTGGCAATCACTGCAAACAATTTATGTAACTTTCTGCACCATCCACTCTTCATGAGCAAACTGCTCCAGGTGTGAAGATGTCCTCTCCAGACGATCTTTCAGTTCCTTCCAGATATGGTCAATAGGATTTAAATCAGGGCTCATAAAAGCCACTTCAGAATAGTTCAATACTTTGTTTTTTTAGCCATTCTTGGATGTTTTTAGGTATGTTTTTGGACACACCTGTCCATCACACATTCGGAAATATCCGCTCCATTAACACCCATGAACTCATAGACACCATACAGTCCTCACTACCCCCCAATCTCCTCCCTCTCCTGTCCTGACCTGGCTGTCAAACATTACAACGAAACTCTCACAACCACCCTGGACATATTGGCACCGCTCACACACCGCACCACCAGAGTCAGATGCCGGCAGTCTTGGCACACGCCATCTCGCCATCTGCAGCAATGTTCCAGATTTGCTGAGCGTCTGTGGAGAAAGTCGAAGCAACCTGCAGACTATCTCCACTCTAAATTCATGCTCAGGACTTACCACACTGCCCTTCACTGCGCCAAACAACAATATTTCACCTCTCTCATCTCAACATTGCACAACAACCCAAAACGCCTGTTTGACACTTTCCACTCCCTCCTCAGACTTAAAGCTCAGACCCTGGTCACTGACCTGTGTGCTGAAGACCTGGCCACTTACTTCAAAGACAAAATTGACAGTATCCGGCAAAACATCTCATCTCAAACACCAAGCAGCACCCCTCCTGTCCTTCCCCGCACGTCCTCTAGTTTGCTCTCAGCTCTTGAACCAACGACAGAAGAAGTATCCAGGCTTCTCCTGTCTGCTCGTCCCACCACTCGCTGTAGTTACCCCACTCCCTCCCACCTTCTCCAGTCTATTTCTCCAGCTGTCCTCTCTCACCTCACTACAATCTGTAACCACTGTCTCTCCACTGGGATATTTCCATCCTCCTTTAAACAGGCTACTATAACCCCCTTACTAAAAAAGCCCTCTCTGGACCCATCCTGCGCTGCCAACTACTGACCAGTCTCTAATCTGCCCTTCATCTCTAAACTCCTGGAACGCATGGTCTACTCTCACCTAATCTGCTATCTCTCTGCTAACTCTCTTCTCGATCCTCTACAATCAGGTTTCCGCACCTTACACTCCACGGAATCTGCTCTAATTAAAGTCTCTAATGACCTCCACAATGCTAAATCTCAGGGTAAATACTTGTTGTTGGTTCTTCTGGATCTCTCTGCAGCTTTTGACACTGTTGATCACCATCTTCTCCTCAGCATGCCAGCGCCATTGGCCTCCAGAACACTGCTCTTGCTTGGTTCTCTTCCTACCACACATTTCTGTCACTCCCTACACTAGGGCACTTACAGGCACTTATCTGTATATAGATGTACTGTCATGGTGGCAGGTTCATCCAATTTTTATGTAAACCACCCCATATTTATGAAACATGGCTGGACCATTGTAAATTTAGCATTTCTCCCCCTTTTTCTCCCCCAGGCACCCTCATAGATTGTAAGCTCTTACGAGCAGGGCCCTCACACCCTTGTGCCCTCACCTGTAAGTGGGTTTTCCCACTTTGTAATGTCTGTCTTTTGTCTGTAATTATACCCTCTACATTGTAAAGTGCGGCGGAATTTGTTGGCGCTATATAAATAAAGATTATTATTATTATCCTACTGGAGGACCCATCACCTGTGACCGAGAACAAGGTTTCTAACACTGGGTAGCACATTTCACTCCAGAATGCCTTGATGGTCTTGAGCAAGGGAGTAACTACCGGGGTAGCAGATGTAGCAGCTGCCACGGGGCCCGGGCTCTTAGGGGCCCGGGACCCCGGGGCAACTGCTACCACGTCTGCTACCCCGGTAGTTCTGCTCCTGTGCCCGCCGGCAATGAACATAACAGTGCACTGCCGGCGGATGCAGAGAAGCAGGGCCCAGCGCATGCTGTCTCTGAACACCTGGGCCACCGGCCCGAGCATTCAAAGGCAGGACTGCCTGGTGTTAGCAGAGCGGAGCACTGCCGGCACTCCACTCTGCTAATCTGTTACCAGGCGCCGGCCCACAGTGCTGACGTGGGCCAGGAGCTGAGCTGGGCACATCGAGGGACCGTGGCACAGGTCAGTAAGGTATTTCTTTTTTTTAACATTAAAGTAGCCTGCCTGGCCACCTTCCAGACCCTGGCTACTTACCTGACCCTGGCTACCTACCTGACCCTGGCTACCTACCTGACCCTGGTTACTTACCTGACCCTGGCTACCTACCAGACCCTGCCTGGCTACCTATCAGAACTTTCCTGGCTACCTACGTGACCCGCCTATAGCCTACCTGACCATTCCTGGCTACCTATATGAACCCCCTATAGCCTACATGACCTCCTATAGCATATATGACCCTGCCTGTCTATATGACCCCCTATAGCCTACCCAAACCCTGCCTGCCTGCATGACGTTCTATAGCCTACCTTAATGCATGCCTGCCTACCTAAAAGGCTCCAATAGCCTAAACCAGGTCTGCCTACTTATATGGCCCCTTTAGCCTACCTTAATGCCTGCCAACCTTTATGGCCCCTATAGCCTACCTAAAGCCTGCCTGCCTGCCTACCTATATGGCCCCTATAGTCTGCCTGTCTAGCTACCAGGGGCCAAGCAACAGCCTACATAACTAGCTGGGGGCTACCTGCTTAGGGCCATTCTACCTACCTACCTGTAGCCTACCTAGCTGTGGCCTGCCTACTTAGTTACTTGGGGCCTACCTACAGCCTACCTATCTACCTGGGGGCTGCCTATTTAACTGGGGCCTAACTACTGCCTACCTAGGGCCAATCTAACTACGTACCTGTAGCCTACCTGCCTAATTAAGACCTTAAGGGCCTACCAACCTATCGAATGGGAGTCTACCTGGTAACATGTTTCTGAGGGATACAGGCCTTAGCTGTCATACAATCTCCAGGGGGTGAATCCTCTGTTCTTCCCCTCTAGGAGACTGTGCTTCTAACCTGTTTGTACAGAGGTGGGGGGCAGGGAGTGAGGTGCTGGAAAAGTGAGGATTCTAAGATATTTGTGTCTAAATCTGCAGGGACGAGTGGTGGCCGAGACGGTCTGGACCAAATGCAGAACTAAAGGGAAAGTCAACAACTCATCAGAGAGACGTCACATGTGAGTCTCAAGATGTAACTACACTGTAATCGGCCTGTGTACACCGTGTCACCACTATATGGTCACTGTATGGTAGTAATATAAAGTCTGTAAGGCACCTGTGTACACTGGTATATACCACTATATGGTCACTATATGGCGGTAATATAGGTCTTTCTATAGAGATCTTTATTCAGTTATAGTATAGGGGTATTATTCAGTCACTGTTTGGTGGTAATTTGTGGTCATGTTCTTGCAGTATAATAAGGTCCATATGTAGTAGCGCTATTGGTAATGTTGATCTGAGAATAGTGGGATTTGTCTGGTAGCAGTATGGTGGTGAGATCTATGGTGAGGTAATCACTCCTTGTATTATCTAGTAATTGCATGACCTAAGAGGTCCTGGTAAATGTTCGTGCAGGGGGCCCGATCAAAAAGTTTGCTTTGGGGCCCAAGCTTCTCTAGTTATGCCCCTAGTCTTGAGATTTCATTGTACCCTGCATAGAATCAAGACACCTTGACCTCAGAGTTCACATCTAATCTCTTTGGAATTTGTTCTGGGTTACCATTTGTATTTTTTTTCTCTTCAATTTGTCATCAATTTTCTTTCTGCGGCCATGCCCAGTGTAGTTGGCTTCAGTTTTATAGATTCTAAACTTCTGAAAAATATGTGGAAGTGTAGTAATGGGAACATTAAGCTGTTTGGAGATGGTTGTATAACCTTTATCATGTTTGTCTATCATTTTCTTTCTAATCTCCTTAGACAACTCTCTCTTTAGCTTTCTTTGATCCATATTCAGTGCAGAACACACCATAATACCAAACAGCACAGTGACTACTTTTCACCATTTAAATAGGCAGACTGACTGATTACATGTAGGAAGACAACTGTGATGCTAATTAAGAGGACACACTTTGGTTAAACATGTCTCTAGGTCTCTAAATTATTTTGAGTCCATTCCAGAGGTACCCCATTTTTTGTCCATGACAATTTTTTTTTTTTGGTTGAACCACAAAATAAATGCAACATCTGATTGTCATTAGTTAATCTTCAGTAAATGTATATTTCTTATTGCTTTTAACAGTTTCAAGTTATTTCAGTGACCATTGTGCTTTTTTTTATTTTACAAAAAGATACCAACTATTTTTTCCCACCTGTGTAAGTGTTTAAAGCCCCATCTTGTGTCCTTCTTCAGTTGCAAGCATACTTGGAAATGGCTATCCCAACGTATGCTGTGTGGTCTTTTTATTTTATTTCTTTCTGACCAGTTCCATGAAGTTGCATTAACCTGCACTGCTTTAACTTAAATTTCAACATCATAATCTTCTTCCTTTTGCGCTAATCTTTTATGTAATCTTATTTTTTTCTTTTACTTCTATAAATACTAAAATATAAGAAAAAATATCAGAAAATGCTGATCCAAAAAGATGGAAAGAAGATTTGATAATAATAAGAAAGGTATATCTCCTAGAAGGTCAAATAAATGTCTTATAAGTGTTGTCTCAATGTGATAACCCCAAACTACCCTTCTATACTTTCTGCTGGCGTTTTAAAAGATTTAATAAGATTAAGTACATCTTTTTTGTTACTGGGGTTTACATCTCTTGTTAAAACTTTGTATTTGTTATCCTAATTATTATTGATAAATTAATACCTTTAAATCTATATTTGCAAACTCTAGGTTCTCAATATTAAATATAGGTGATCACCCTATTAGGCCCCATTCCCTTTTTGTTTTCTGTCCCTGTTTGTGGCATCTGTCAGGGATATAAATTCAATTTAGATTATGTTTGATCTATAGATCATACGGCCCGGTCACAATCCCAAAAGATACTACAAACAGGCTGTGTTACTGGGGTGCCTAAGGCCCACAGGTGAAGTTGATTCTAGAGGCCCACCAGTTCAGTTGTTTCTAGACCTATTGGGGCAGTTTATTTTAGGGGCCCACCTTACAACTACTGTAAATGCCTGTACATGCCTCTTAGGCTCTTCCTTTTGCCTTTTGCCTTTCTTTCTCTGCTTTTTGGCCTCTTCTGAAGATGTGTTTGCAGGTAAAAAACATCTGCACGTCTGCCATGCTCAGGGGCCCACTGGGGGTTTCCGCTATTCCCCTGTGGGCCAGTCCGAGCCTGCAAACAAGGGCAGAAGTAAGTGAGATGTGAATGGCCTTATCCAGTTATTATACAGTTCGAAATCTGTTATTGCACTGTAATAAACACTGACTTAGCTTAGTTCATATTTAATCAAAGAAAATTTAATCCAAAATAACGTTGAGGTGCTTGCTTAAAAAGATTGCATAGGAATATGCACATTATGCATAAAATATGCATGTATACACTCATGGTACAGTTTTGCTATGCTGTTTGCTACAAGCTCTATTACTTTAGACAGTATTCTGTAATGTGATTTTTATTATTTACTCTATCATTATGACAACATTCAATTTTGTATCTTAAATCATATTAATTACCCGTTATCATGAATTTCCAGCATTGCAAAGATATATTTTGTTCTGCTAAGACCTGGTCTTAATATTTTTTCTCTTCTTTCTTGGCTTGATGATATATTGAATGCATGTGCTTAATTCCATATACGATGTGTCTCATACTTTGAAGATGGAGATTGACTGGTTGCAAAGCTCGCAGAGGAGCAAAATAAGAAAAGTATTTTTGTAATGGAAAATAACTTTCTAGGATTAAGATGTTTTAAAAGTCATGTTAAAGTGGCTACATGCATTTCTTAAAGAGTAACTGCAGCCATTTATGCAAAAATCTCCTATGTGTTTTTACATTTTGGGGACTAACGACCTCACCCCATGAATAGAAATTACCTATGTTTTAGTTGTAATCATTGTTGATGTACATTGGACTTTTTAGCACCATATATATTGGATGGCACTGACAAGTTTTCTTAGTTCCTTATTTTCTCTGTATCCCGGTTAAGTCAAGACACAGTTTCCTGACAATAACTTGTATTAGGTGTTTGCTATGGGTGAATCAAAAGCAACCCTGCCTTCTCTTTACCTCTGTAGTCCACAAAAATGAATATTGTAAATTAATGTTTTTTAACCCATCACTGTGTGCTTTAAATACGGCAGACATTTCTATTTGTTTACTTTTTTAGCCTCCTATTTTTATTATTACAAGCTTAGGGTATGTTCAGACCTCAAAAAGCTATCCAGACAAGTCATAGAAAACAATAGGGCAAACACAGTCTTTTTTAACTAAGTTCGCTCCATTTAACATTCTTATACGCTTAACTGTCAGTGCTGGACCCCAAAAACGTGGCCATGGGCGGATTGACTGCTCCGCTTTATACCTGGCTATCCCTGTTCAATACTATCATCAGAAACCATAGCTGCTGAAGGGATCTTAACAGAGCTGACTCACATACCACCCTATGTAATGAAGCATTCGGCGTGCCCCGACTGCCTGCACTACGTACGCTCCTTGCAACGGCTTGCAGCATGGGAAACACCCAGATCCGGTACGTATTAACGAGCAAACCTTATTGTATTAAACATATGTAGCAGCGGTACATTAAAAGCTAAAAATAGCTGGCATCAGCCGACGCATTTCGGGCTATCATAGCCCTTGTTCACAGCTAATTTTCACATTAAAACATAACAATTTAAAAACAAAAGCCAGCCAATCATAGCACATTACTATTGAATGTCATGTCCAATAGGACAACATGATTATTGGGAGAACTGGACACTTACTTTTTATCATAGAGTGTGCCTTATGCAATAAAAAATATGTTGGTAGCACCATACGTAAATTGAAAGTGAGAGTAAGTGAACTCCTTAGGCTAGGTTCACACGGTGTATTTGCAGGGCATAATTACGCCCCGCAATTACGCCGTGTGGCCGGGGGCGGGGCGGGGGCGGGTGCGGGGGGCCGGCACCACGCCGGCCCATAGACTTGTATTACCAGCGGCGCGTATTCGCCGCTGGTAATTCACATGTCACTTATCTCCCCCTGCGGGGGATTCGCCGAGCAGGAAGAGGAGATGTAATCCATAGTTCTCTATGAGAACTGTGGATTAACGTAATGACTGGGACGTTTTCAGCCCGTAATTTGCGCACTCCGGCGCGTAATTACGGACTGAAATACGTCCAGTTTTAAGCCGTGTGAACATGGCCTTACTAGCATAAAAAACCATACGGGACAAATGTCAGGGGCTGCAAAGCACTTTATTGAATGCCATGGTGGGGAGTTAACAGGATTTAGTTTTTTCGCTATTGAACAAATTGAGAAGCCCTATTGAGGTAGCAACTGGACAAACAAAATTAGACAATGGAAAGCGTACTGGATACTAAATTTGAATACTAGAGCCCCATTCTGCTTAAATTATAGGACAGACATATTACTAGTATATTAAGGGTTAAAAAGTAAGCGTCCGGTTCTCCCGATAATAGTGTTGTCCTATTGGACATGACGTTAAATAGTAATATGCTATGATTGGCTGGCTTTTGTTTTTAAATTGTTACATTTTAATGTGAAAATCAGCTGTGAACAAGGTCTATGGTAGCCCAAAACGCGTCGGCTGATGCCAGCTATCTTTAACTTTTAATGTACCGCTGCTACATATGTTTAATACAATAAAGTTTGCTCGTTTATATGTACCGGATCTTGGTGTTCCCATGCTGCAAGCCGTTGCAAGGAGCGTATGGAGCACGGGCAGTTAGGCGCGCCGAATGCATCAATTTCTTTGAGCTGTTGAGCCACAGCACATCCAGAGTGCAGTGAACGAGTACAGGCAGGATCATATCATACAAAGACCAATCCATAAAGTAAGAGAAGGTGAGCCAATTACCATTGTTGTTATTCATATACTATGTAATGAAGGGTAATGTCTATGAGTGAGTAGGAGCGTATATGATGGTCTATGAGTGAATATGATTGACTGCATAAATATGTGATAAAGCATTAGATAGTGTGGGTGAGCAATTCTGCTTGGGGTTCTTTATAAATACATAATGGGAATATGGTTTTTTGGCTAAATCTATAAGTCATTGTTGCTCCAAGATGGTCAATTGCAATATATAGGATGAAGGTCATATGACTATAGCAATTTGGCTTAATTTAGACTTCTTAGGTTTTTAAATTTTTGAGCATCTTTTTAGAATATTTAAATATTTGTTTTTCCTTTTTAGCCTACCAGTAGACAATGAAAGAGACAAGAGGGGGTTCATTTTAATAAATTATTTTAAAAAACATGTAGTCGTATCAGGAGTGCTATAAATTTGTGCGTTGGTCTAAAAAAAATGTTAAAAACCATGGTTAACCAGTGTGTAATTAAATATGATTTTATGAGATTTATTGAATAAGATTTACTACCTTGAACAAAACAAACAACTTCCTGTTTTCTCTACTCCAAATACAGTGTGTAGTTTAACATCACAAAAGCGAAGTATCTCTTGAGACATGTGATTAATTTTCACTCTCATTAAACTGTGTCAGCGAGATTAATGTACCAAACCGCAAGCAACTGGATTAAATTGTAACATTGGGCTAGTGAAGATCATTGCACGAAGCATCACTCTTCTAGCAATGGCAAAAATATAGCTATAAGCTGTGATACGAGGCCTCTTTTACGTAGCTTTTTAGGGGCATTTCCCGATTCTGAAAGTGGTTATTAATGTAATGTGGTCATAATGGCTTGTAGTTACTAATGTGGTGCAATTAATTTATAGATGATCTACAGCAGTGGTCCCCAACTGATTGGGAAACCACAGATGGCTTGCCATAGGAGTTCTAAGTAATGACCATGTACTGGCAATTGTCATTTTTGCATAGTAAACATATTTGGACAATATAATACAGTTTTAGCATCTTATTTAACATTGACATACAGATCTGCAAATGTTTGCAAAATTTAGATTTTTTTTTTGTTTCCCCCACATTTAAAATTTCTCTCCTTAATTTTTCAGCTAAATGCGGCTCCCTTCTATCCATATGTTTAGACACTGCAAAAATGTGTGCATTTATTAACACAAAACAAAATACCAGAAAAACATAGGAAAAAGAAAGGGAAAGTGAAGCTTAAAGGCATTTTCTCACTACAAAGATTAGCAATCAATGTGTACGGAAGGGTGAATCAAGACTTTTACCAAATACATTGCTCTTTTTATTTTACCCTGGTAGGAGATATTTTATCTCTGAATGCACACATGTTTTTGTGGTTACTGTCCTGCTCTACCATCCTCTCACTGCTCTGTGTCTTATCTGCGCGCTGGGGGTGATATATAGAACAGTGCGCAGTGAGACTGTGGAACCTTCTGCCAGAGGAACATGTCAAATTGAATTCAATAACAGAGTTCAAAAAGGGTCTGGATGCATATCTAGAGTGTAATAATATAAAAAGTTATAGTGTCTAGGATTCTGGAGAAGGGTCGTTGATCCAGGGATTTATTCTGATTACCAGATTGGAGTCGGGAAGGAATTTTTCCCCTAAAATGAGGACAATTGGCTTCTACCTCTTGGGGTTTTTTTTGCCTTCCTCTGGATCAACACTTTAGCACAATAGGCTGAACTGGGTGGACATCTGCCTTACAAACTATGTAACTAATATCTCCTGAACAGACAGCAGCTTGAGAATGGTGTGTTATCAGTAAAAGAAAGAGAGATTGTTGACTTTGGATAAGCACTGTTTTTTTAACCCTTTAAAGGGAATGTGCCATCAAAAAATGACTTATTGTTTAACTCACATTTTTATGTTAAACACATTTTATAGGAATTTTTGGTTATGTTTTTTTTTTATTTTCCATATCACTTTCGGTATTTTTTTTAATAATTCTTAAGTCCTGTAGTTTTCACTTTGGCCACTAAGCCTAATAATCGTCTGACACTTCCTGTTCTGTTTAGAGAGCTTTTCAGCAGTGTGCTCATTATCAGTAAAAGCAGGGCCAAACTGAAAGGAGACACCATTGTGTACAGATAACACAGAATCCATCAGTCACAAAAGGAGATGTCACAGCTCCCCCTCGCCCCTCCCTTCACAGTGAAAACTATACTATAGACGTCTATGGGACAGAATCTGTCTTAAGAATCCTATGTGCATGAAGCTGCTGTAAAGTATCTCTCTGACTGCTGTTAAAGCAGTGCAAGCAAGAATGTCTTCCCCACAATCATATATAGACGGCCGAATTGAGAAATCTATAATCAGGAAATAAAAACGGCCAAGAGGAAAAGAATATGGATCAGGGTCTTGATTTAATAAGTAAAAATAAAAAATATTGGCGACAGATTCCCTTTAAGTTCTGTAGCCTTGTGTACTATAGATTACATCTCGTGCAATCATTTCACTGCAATAAGAAAAGCTGGAAATGCAGAGCTGATATACCAATAATTGTTAAAGATCCACCCACAGCCAAACCAAAAAGTGAAGTCTGAAGCTGCCCATGGCTCTGTGAAACAGCATAGTGAGACAACCCCTTTAATGCTAACGACACTAAAAGGAAATTGAAATTGGGAATATAAGTTAACAAAAGTTAATTGACAGGCTATAGATTCACATGTGGCAAAAATTTCTGCAATTAATAATCCATTGCACAGATCCAAATGGGGTTGTTTCTGTGGTAAGCATATAGGGCCACATGTATGGAAACTGTCTAGGTCTAAAACTCACTTTGTTGCCTAATCAGAGCGCCCCTTTCATTTCATATAGTGCTTTGGAAAAATGAAAGGGGCGCTCTGATTGGTTGCTATGGGCAACAAAGGAGATCTTGCACCTAGACAGTTTTCATACATGTGGCCCATAGATTTTTGCAAGCCCCATACAAATTAATGGAATAATTGCAGATATTTTTGTAACAAATCTGTCACCTGTCAATATACCTATAAAAAAAACTAGTCATGTCTGGCATGAAATATTATCTGCAGCTTTGGGAGCCTATGTGTAAAAAATATTTAACTGCAGTTGATTGAGAGGCAGGGAACTAAAGTAACTAAAGTATTCCTGAGCATAATTGCGCTGCAATAGAGCTATAACTACCCGACGTTTTCCTTGACACGTATTACATGCAGGGAGAAAGAAGTGACATGTCTTCGCTGCGCTTACGTGAAAATCAATGGGAGCCAGCACAGAGCATTTTAGAAGTACATGGTGGCCAACGCGTACTTCTAAAACACCCGCCGTATTGCGGCGCTTACAGTATGCACCCCAATATGCCATGTGAGCATACCCCTACTATTTAGCTACCTGATGTTTCTCTTATTCTGAAGCAACAGGCACAGGGAGAAAGATACTGGCCGAAACAGAGTAGTATGATGCACTGCTACATTCCACCAAGCCCAGCTACATTGAGTTGGGTGGTGACATCCTGCACATTCAACTCCTATACCTGGGCCAGTCGGCTTCTCACTGTACCTGGCTCTACATCAGGCTTTGTATTATTTGCCACATTGTGTCATTATTCCCACAGCATAAAACAGCTAGGATCCCTTTCACAGCAGTTGATCCTGAGAATAAAGAGGCCGCAGTGCTGACGCAGTGTTGTGGCAGCTGTACAGTTATTCCCTGAAGAGCTGTGCCCAGCCACTTCCTTTACTTAGCTTCATTCAAGTGAATGAGCCAACTGCACTGTGCTGGGAAAGACTGTGAATGGGCTACAACATTGAATAGACATTTTAGCCCTTATTTCTAAGGATTGCTGGGTATATAAAAAGTTGGACAATAATCAATCATAAAGTGCTGGCATATCTTACCATTACAGTATATATATATATATATATAGTTAATGCCATTAAAAAAAGACATATGTCCATCAAGTTCAAATAAATGTTGGATGTGGATATGCGGAGGGGTATAGAGAATTTTTAACCTTCGTTTCCTCTACTGATGAAGACTTGGATCCCATAAAGCAAGAACCAATCTGCCCTAAAGAAGTATTACATTTCTGATCCCAAAACTGCCATCAGACTGGATCTAGAATTTAATATGGCTACATAAGAATTCATATTCTTTAGTTTTAGGTAATTAATTAAGCCTTTCTTGAAACCCTCAACTGTTCTTGCTGTGACCAGCCCATCAGGCATGCTATTACACAGATTCACTGTTCTCTTGGTGAAGGTTTTCCACGGAAGGGAATGTGTCCTTATGTTTTGAGGGGGCTTTATATGAAATAACTTTTCCCCTATTTTTTGGTAGGCCCCCATTTTTTTGTTTTTTAAAATTTTAAGAATGTCCCCCATGGAGTCGTTCCTTTTTCCCAAAAAATAAATAATTTTAAATTTCTTTTGACCTCTCCTAAAAAACAAGTTTTCCCCAAAAACCCCTTATTATTTTGGGGTTGCCCAATTTGCACTTTCTAAAATTCTCCATTCCCTTCCTGTCTAAAAATTTAAACCCCCAAAAAGAAACTAAAACAGCATATTCCAAAAAAGGCCCCCAAACAATGCTTTATACAGGGGAAATTAAACCCCTGTCCGGGATTTCCATATTTTTTTTAAATTCATTACCATCCTGGGGAAATTGGGAATTACTGTTTTAACACTGCATGCTGTTCTTTTAAGTCTTTTGATTCACAAGTACACCCGGGGTTTTTTTCTTTTTTTTTTTAAACCCTGCGTTTCTCCCAGTTTTTCTCCCCCTTGAACTTTATGATCCCCCAAAAGATTATTAGTTCCCCAAAGATGAAAAAACTTTCATTTTTTCCAAAATTGAACCTCTTTTCCCAAGGGGGATCCCCAAAAACACTCAGTTTGCCCCAGGTCTGTTGCAATTTCCGAACATTTTGTAATAGATTTAAACTACACTACAGGGGCTTGGTGTCTTCTGAAAAAAATAGAAAAAAGGGTTTAAAAAAACCCCTTGTTTTTAATACAAAAATTTAAAAAAAAAGGGCCCCATTTTACTGAGTTTGAGACACTTAAAAAAAGGGGGCCATTCAAAAGAAAGAAGTCTTTTACCCCCATTTCGGAGATTATGACCCCAAAAGCCCCAAAGTTTGAAATTTTTCCATTTCCCAGTTTTGGGTTTAAAATCCTATAAAATTTTTAATTTTTCCCAGTGAGAAAACCTTATGTCAAAGGGCCTTTTGCAAAGTCAAAAACCCCACTATGGAAGAAATGTTTGAAAAGGGGTCGTCCAGTTTTCTTTTTTAATTTGACCCCAAAAAGAATGGTAAAAACCAGGGCCCCACCCCAAAATTTGGCGTTTTTGGGCCCTTTTTAAATATCCCAAAAAAAACACTTTTAGTTAAACCCCAAATATTTGGGGGAATTTTGGGGGGGGGTCGCATCACTTTTTTAGAAGTGGGACACATTTAGGGACTCTTTAAAACCCCAAAATTTAGTTGCAGAACAGCTAAAAAAACAGCCGGGAACAAATTTTAAAGGTGGTCTCCCTGAGGCGGCTTGTCATATTGGAATAAAATTGCCCCTGTAGGGTTTTTGAACGGCAGAAGAACAGGTTCACCCCTTTTCTGGCGTTGCTGCCCTGCCTTAAAGTATTTTAGAACGGGGCCTGTCAATGCCAAACTTTCAAAATTTTGTGCCTATTTTCCACAGCCCCCTTTGTTTATCCAAAAAATTCTAACCTCTTCAGAAAAACAAATCGGGTTTGGGTCTGAAAAATTCTGTCCTCAGAAAAACCATGTGGCAATCACTTAAAATTTATTTTTAGAGAGGGTTCCCCTTCTCTAGCCATTCTTTGTTTTCCCACCCAGTAAAGCCGTATCGCTCTGCTCTACATGATGAGGGGCAAAAACCCCAAAAACGGCCGTAGGTAAATGGCGATTTTGGCCTTGTTTTAATTTTCCTTTTTTGCTTTTAAAATTTTTTCAGTGAATCAAAAATTTTAAAAGGGGGATTTGTTAAAACCCAATAGAGGGCGCAGTGAGCTTCCCAGCTCCTTTCCTATAATACCTTGTGATATTAGAATATTATATTCAGACACATATTCCTGTGTATAGTCTTTGGGGGCCCCCCCAAAACATTTTTTTAAAACAATGGATGTCAAATTTTACGGGTTTAAAATTTAAACTGGGCAAGACCTAGACCCCCTTTATTTCAGCAAAAAAAATTTTTAAAATTTGCCGGGGGGAAATTTTAAAATTTTGCCAATTTGTTTTTTTTTGGCGTGGTTTTTGAATAAAAAAAAAGTAAATCGGATTTTGTCCGGTCCTTGTACAATGAACTGTACTAGAATCCGGATTCTAAATACTAAATCTGCTTAAAAATCCGACCAAAAAAAAGTGTGTGGAGACAGGGCCCTTTGCTATTATATCTATTATTTATTCCTTTGGGTTTTGGAAGGGGAAAAAACCCCTTAAAAATTACAGAAATACTCACTTAATATGACACTAAATTTAAATTTTCCCATTTGTAAACCAAGGCCGGTTTAAAATTGAAAAAAAAAGGTTTTTTTAAATGTGGATTTTTTAAATCCCAATTATTTGAAATAATGGTGCAGGTGGGTTAATTTTTGTATTTATCCTTTTCACACGTATTTAGTGAGTACATAAAAATTTAAAACCCTTACTTAAAAATTATATAAAAATTTTCTAAATTTTCAAAATTACTGGGGGTCTTCTCTGGTGCCTGTTGCCCTGTCACCAGATCATAGCCTCTTTCCAGTGTGTTGTATGGCCATGGTTTAAAATTTGTGGGGAATAATTTTTTAAATTTAAAAATTCTGTCACCCAACCCCAACTTTGGTAAAAAACCCAAAAAACATTTTTGGGGGGGCATGTATAAAATTCCGGGCTTTAGCCTGTTTTTTGGCTTTTTCTGCGCCCCCCGGGCCCAAATTTCCCGCTGTCGGGAGGGGGCCCAGGGTTTGGGTGTTAGGCGCAGGTTCGCCCTTTCAGGGGCCAACCCCCCCTGAAGGGGCGGGCAGGGGGGCGGGGTTTTGGGGAAAAGGCGGGGTAAAGGCGTTGGGGCGGGAAAGCGGGCGCTCAAAAACTCCGAGGCATGTACGAGGGCGAGCCCGGCAAAGCGAGGGGGAAACTGCAGCGTTTCCGGCAGTTTCCGACAGGAAAAGGGACCCGGGTTTTTTTTTTTTGGTTTCTAAATGCCCCGGCGGAGGAGAAGTAAAGCAAGTTTGAAACATGCGGGAAGCAGATAGAAGTTTCGGCCCAGAAATTTTGGGTGCTCCGCCCCGTGAGAAGGAGTATGTTTCCCAAAAAAAAAATCGCCTTTATAAAGGGGGAAAAAACAGTGTAAAAAAAAGGGGAAACGTAAAAAATAAACAAAATTTTAAAAAAAAAAATAAATTTTCCAAAAACCCCTTAGAACGGGCAATATAAAGGGAATTTTGATATTGGAAATTCCCGGGGAAAATACAGTAATTAAATTTCTGAAACCTTTTCTCATTGGTCGGAAAAAAGGGCCCAAATCAGAATAGGAGCGACAGGGGAACTTTTTTAAAACCCTTTGGGGAAGGATTGACCCCCTTCAAAAATCAAAGGCGGGACATTTAAAAAATTTACAGTAAAAAAATGGGTTGAAAAAAAAGCTGATTGGCCTGAGCTAGGGGGGCTTGGCTAGCGGGCCAACGGGAAAGGAGTGAAAAAAGACCCTTATTTCCTAGGAGAATTTTGGGAAAACCCAATCAGAATAGGAGAAACGGGGGCCCAATTCAAAACCTTTGAAGGAGTTTTAAAACCAATCAGAATGGGGCCCAAAAGCCCCAAATTATACCCTATGGAGAAGTTTGGACCAATAAAAATTAAAAGGCGGGACATTTAAAAATACAGTAAAAAGCAAAAAAAAGAGCTGATTGGCTGAGAGCGGGGGCTTGGCTATAAAAACCCAATTTCTGAGCGTGAGGGTATTCTCCCATTATGGTTTTATGGGAGATGGGGGGCTCTGAAATCTCGGCGCTCTGCGCCCTGCGGCATGAAAGTATTAATAAAAAAAAATTTTTTTTTATTAAATGTAAAAAATTATCAGATAAAAAGGGCCCAAAACCCTTCTTTAAAAAAATAAAGCAGTTAAAAACCCGAACAAAAAACGTTTGTCGCGAGACCCGGGCTTAAAATGGGAAATTGGGAATAAGGAATTGGCCGGGGGGAAATTTCAGTAAAAAAAAATTGTTTAGCTATTTCATTTGGGCGGCAAAAAACCAGCCAATCAGAATAGGAAGCGACCCAAAGTCCCCCTTATTAACCATGGGGAGAAATTTGGGCCAATCAGAATAGGAGCGAAAATTTTCCCCTTATATCCCATGGAGAAAAATTTACCAATCTATTCAAATTTTTGGGGGACAGTTCAAAAAAACGGTTAAAAATTTCAAAAAAAAACGAGCTGATTGGTTGAAACGGGCGGGGGTCGTCCGCTTAAACCCAATAAGAGCGCGAGTACTTTCTCATAGGTTCTATGGGGGAAAAAAAATTTTGAGCGCGCTCTGTGATTGGGGTAAGTTAAAAGAGGCGCCGTTATTTGGGCCAATTTGGGGGGAGGCCCAGCGCGCTCTATGGGGTTTTTTAATGCAATCTGAAATAAAACTTACATGGCAGAAATTTAAATTTTTTTTTCATACAGAAGTTGTTTCCCTTTTTGTATATAAAACGAAAATTATGGGGGTAATGAAAAAAAAATATTAATTTAATAAAAAAAATGTTTATTTCTTTATTTTTATTGCACCATTCTACTGATCCCTTTGGGAAAGAAAATAAAGGGAAAAAAACATTTATTTTTTTTATTTAATTTTTTTGGGTTTGTTACCCCCCATATTATTTTTTCGTTTTTTATACACATGGGAAACTTCTTTTGTCTTTTAATTTTATTTGGAATGGACAGGGTTTGATTTCTGATTGCATTAGGGAAAAACCCCTAGGGCCCTTTTCTCGCCTCCCATTGGTCCAAAAAAACGGGGCCTTTTTAACTTAGCCCAAAACACAGAGCGCGCTCAGAAAATTTCCCTTTTTCCCCCTAGAACTCCCCTGAGAAAGTAGCTCGCGCTTGATTGGGTTTAAACGGGGCGAGCCCCCCGCCCTTCAACCAAAAACAGCTCGTTTTTACTGTCGCTCCTATTCTGATTGGCCCGGTTTTTTGCCGACCCCAAAGAGAAAAGGTTTAAAAATTTGAAATTACTGTATTTTCCCCGGGAATTTCCAATATCAAAAATTCTTGATTTTTGCGCCCTTCTAGAGTTTAGGGAAAATGAATTTTTTTTTTTTAAATTTTGGGTTTTTTTATTTTCGTTTTAGGGTCTTTTCTGGAAAACTTTTTTTCCCCCTTTATAAAGGCCCATTTTTTCGGAATTGATTTGGTTTTTAAACTTTCCATAGATAGAAGGGGGCTTTGTCGCTCCCATTTGAATTTTTCAATAAATTTTCCCTAGGGTTTTTTTTTTAAAGGGGGCTTTTGTCACTCTTTTTTTGATTGGTGAGCTAGCCAAGCCCCCCCTAGCTCAGCCAATACTTTTTTTTCAGATTTTTTTCAGTATTTTGAACTGTTTTCCCCCCGTGGATTCTGAAGGTCTTAAAATTCTTTTATAGGGTAGAATGGGTTCTCTGTCGCTTCCCATTCTGATTGGCTGAGCTAGACAAATCCCCGGTGCTTTAAAACCCAAACAAAACTCTTTTCAGCATTTTTTTCTGTATTTTGAACTATCCCGCCGGGGGGATTTGATTGGTCTAATCTTCCCCCTTTGGGGTTTTTAAAGGTTCACTGTCGCTCCCATTCTTTTGGGCCGGTTTATGCCGAACCCAAAAAGAATTTGCTTTTTAAATTTTAATTACTGTATTTTTCCCCGGGAAAATTTCCCAAATTCTAAAATTTTTGGTTTAGGATATTTGGAAAAATGATTTTTTTTTTTTAATTTTTTTTTTTTTAAAGGGTTTTTTTTTTCTTTTCCTGAGAATGTTTTTAACGCCCTTTTTAAAGGCGGGTTTTTGATTTTATACCTTTCCCCACCGACATCTGGGGAATTTTTTTGCTTTTCTGTTCCAGCCCCCTGTCCCCGCATCGGAAAATGTTTTTCGGCGAAGGGCGCCAAAGGGCCTAAGGGCACGCAATGGGCCCCTGTCCCCGCACTGTGCCCCACCCAAAACTGGCGAGGCGCAGGGAAAATTTTGCCCGCCCTGTTTTTGGCGCAAAGCCTAGGACGGCGATAAAACTTAGGTTTCCGCGCCCGCACTGTGCCTGGGGCCCCGCCACGCGCCCCCCCACATGGGGCCCGGCGCAAACGGACTTTTTTCCCCCGGGATGCATTACCGAACTACCTCCCGGGGGCCCAATATAGGGGCCCAAACGCCGCACTGCGCCTTTAGGGCCCGGCCCCTGCGCCTAAAAACCCCGGCGGGGCGGTGGGGTTTAATTTTTATGTATTTAGGGGGCGCCCCCGGGCCCCGAAAATAAATTTAGGGCGCCCGGGTTCCCCAGGGAAAATTAAAGGAAAAAGGGGCGCCCCGACTCCCGGGGAATTTCATACATGTCCCCTTTATTTTTAAATCCAAATACCCAAAAAATTTCTATAGACACAACTTTACTTTTTAATTTATTTACCTTATGTTTTAAAGGTTTTCTAATTTTTTGGGTTTGGAAATTTCAAGACTTCCCTTCCCTTTTATTTTCCCCTTTATGTATTATTAAAAGGGAAGAATTTTAAAAGTCCTCCCTTTGGTTGTTTAAAATTTAAAAAGTATTGATTAAACATGGGTGTTTTAAAAGGTTACCAGATCTTAGATATTCTTTAGCACATCATCTCAATTGTCTGCAAACCAGTTTCCCTGATAGTGATAATGATGCCAGCTGGTTACAAGTTCTCCAACTACTGTTGATCAAGCCTCGATTCTTGCAGGCATATTAGTCCCTCGGCAATAATTGGGACAGAAAGTGATGTTTTTGTAGAACATTCTAATAAATGTAAATTTAAAAAATACAAATTTTTCACAACCCATACCAGTTTGCTAAACAAGGAGAAAAATTTTAAAAACAAATTAATTCCCAAAACTCTATTTTGGAACCCTTTTGGAAAAATTTTTAGACACAAAGAAAGTCAATGAGGGGGAATTTTAAATTTTGTGTGGGCAAACCCAAAAACTTTTAAATGTCATTTAAAGTCTATTAAAAACTTGGGAAGTCATAAACCTAACACACAGATTCAAACGTCTCTTGATTTTAGTTTCATATGCAGATCAGTCACCATGAAATTTGATATGGAACGTACCCTTGGCTTTGTCCCCAGTCACTACGTACACACAAATGTGGATGGTTTGAATCAGGAGCATAGCCATCATAACAACTGCATTCACCTGTGGAAACATTTATAAACACATTATTTCTATTATTATATTTTCAATCTGTTAAATTCCTGATGTTTCCAAGTGGTTGAGAAAAAAACATAAATATATAAAGAAATCACTAAAATATTGAAATAAACAACCTTTTTTTTAAAAAAAAAAAAAAAAAAGAAAAAGAAACTCCTTTGGGAAAAGTCACACACTGATGATTTGTTTTAAAAATTTCTGCTAGTGACAACCAGTTCCATACAAGTGAATGAAGCTGTTTCTGCAGCTCATGCTTGGATTTCTGCAAGCCTCATTCAGATTAAAGGGGTTGTCTCGCTACAAAGAATAGCTTTCAAATTGTAGGGAACACAAAATAAAGACATTTTCCAAATATATTGCATTGTTCCTCTGTTTTCCCTAAAGAGATACAAGTGAATTTATTACCCCCATGGCTATTTCGTTCCCTCAGTAAGGACCTGTAAACAAATCTCCCCGGGCTGTTTGTTCAATGAGATAAACAGAGAGTGAGTCATCCCCACAGGTCAGCTGTGTCAGTCAGTGTCCTGTGCTGCCAGACAGTAAAAAGCTTGTTTTATCTCAAGTAAACAGCTCTGTAATTAGGGCTTTTGTTTTGGGGATCAGATAAGAAGTCCTTAGAGTAGTTTGAGAAGCTAATCTAATCTAATTAGCATCTGAAAGCACAACGTAGCTGTAGGATCTTATGCAAATTAGTGTGAACCAGGAAGTGACAGAGAATTTCTTTCATGCATTCTTTGAAACCCTGTGGGGAGACAACTCCTTTAAGAGTATGTTCACATGGTCAAATTTCGGCTTTTTGCGTTGTATTTGCGCTATAATACGAGTGAGATGCGCGCCGAAATTACGGTAATCCTATGGATTACGCCTTCTCTCCTTGCTCGTACAATACGATCCTATTGTACGCGCAGGGAGATAAGTGACATGTCATTTATGAATGAATGCCGCCTCCCCCCCCCCGCGCGTCACAGGAGTACGCGCGTATTCGTGTGACTCCCAAACACCCACCGTAATTGCGGGGCGTACTGTACGTCCCGCAATTATTCCGTGTGAACATAGCCTAAGGGTAAATTTACAGGTGGCAGAAATGCTGCTGATTTTACCTGTGGATTTGCACAGTTATATTACAATATCAGGTAAGTAGATCAAATTGGACAAAACTCATCCATTGGTTGAAGACTTTCCAGCCAGAGAGAAGGGCATGCTGCAGATTTTAAAGTCTGTAGTGTGCTTCTGCTGTAGATTTGTTGTAAATCTTAACCAGTTAGTGAAGCGTCAGTGATATCTATAGTGAATCTGTTGACCTGATCCTTTAGATCAGTCAGAAAAGTTTCTGCAACAAATTTGCTGTTTAAGAATATACTCTTAGGACTCCTGATTCAATAGGTCTTGTGAGTGCTATGTTCACTAGGTAGCTCCTCATTAGGTTTAGCCAGCTGTCTAACAAAAAGATGTATATGCTCCTGTGTAAAGCTGGATCCTTTGAAAAGGAAGGGCTGGTTGTGTGGACTGTCAATGGCATTGGAGAGTAAGGCCCGGTTCACACGGCTTATTCAAGCCGTAATTGCGGGACGGATCCTGCCCGCAATATGGCTTGAATAAGGGGTGGGGCCGGGGGCCGGCGGGGGCGCGGCGGGGGGAGCTGCCCGTCGGCCCCATAGACAATGCATTATTTACGGCACGTACGCGCCATAAATAATGTGCGACGGAATCCATATTTCTCTATGAGAACTGTGGATTACCGTAGTTACTGGGACGGATTGGAGCCGTACTGAAACGCAAATACGGCGCGCATAACGGCTCCAATCTGTCCCAGAATAAGCCGTGTGAACGAGGCCTAAATGTCCTGGAAAACATTATTCATGACATTTTTGTACTACAAATTAAAAGGAGACACATTTGTGCCTCTGACAGAATGTTTCTTAATAGGGAATGTATCATCAGAAACATTTTCAAAATGTTATTGTACGTCAATAGTTATATAAAATTATGAAATATTCTATTTTTCATACTAATCACTGGAACACACAAAATAGTAGATAAGAAAGGATAGCATTATACAAACAGATGGAACCCTGTCACTTCACATGTATTATTGTATTTTTTTGTATCATTGTAGCTAACACAAAGCACACACACCCTTCTACATTGCCAATTAGAGATGCATCACCTAGGTGAACAGGTATTTCCCATGGTATTGAAAAAGTTGTTGCTTCCAGTTAAGATTTCGTATCTTTCCAGGTCTAGCTCCGGGAGAGCCTTTGTGGATTCAGGATCAGCTTGCAATTTTGTGGACGCATTGTTCATTAAGCGTCTGGGCCTTCCATGGAGGCCTCTATCTGATTCCTTGCAGGTAGTGGCAATAGATTCTACCCCGTTGGTCAGAGGCAAGATCCAATATTGCATCCCTGAGCTTGAGATGCTGGTGGGATCTATGCACACTGAAAGGTGTATTCTGTTTGTCATGGAGGGCTTACCGGCTGACGTGGTGTTAGGGTTGCCCTGGCTTCAGAAGCACAACCCTGTGATTGACGGGGAATTCTGGAAAATTTGATTAGGTGGGGTAAGCAATGCAGTAATAAATGTCTTCCCATCATCCTTGGTAATGCAGAGATTGAGCAGATTCCTGCCTTTAATCGCGACTTAGCTGTTGTGTTTTTCAAGACTCGGTCTGAGCAGTTGCCCCCGCATAGACCATATGATTGTGCTATTGACCTATTGCCGGGGGCAAAATTTCCTAAAGGCAGGATATACAATCTGTCTGGTCCGGAGAGACTCACCATGAAACAGTAAATTGCAGAGAGTATACAGTAGGGTCATTTCCGGCCTTCAGTGTCCCCTATGGGTGTGGTGTAGATTTGGGAGAATTTCTCGATATTTGGTTCGCTCAATTCGACGATTTTCCCGACAAAAAATAACATCGTCCCGAATTACTTCGGGACGAATCACTTTAAAAAACAGCTATATCCAGGCTGCACAGAGCCTGCAGGGGGGCTGTAGAAGTGTGTCCATGCTTAAATATTTCAGAGGAGCTTGGTTTGGTCTTCATACAATGTTGTGTTTTAGTATGACCGCACATGACGCCGCCGCTCTTAGAATCGCTTCACTATAAAATTCCCTGGGACATTAAAAGGGCAAACTGACCAAAAAACTGAAGGGGGAATGTTAGCCTGATAAAGTCATGGGGGGGAGCGACAACTGGAAAAAAACAAGCTGAGGGCTCAGGTGGCAACATCAGTGACAGAGCATGGAGGTGACGGCGGCAGCCACAGCAGCATGAGGTCAGAGAGGGGCACAATGACATTCTGGAGGTGGCAAAAACAGGAGTAGGCCAAAGAGTGGCACAATGACACAGTGCGGAGTTGACGGCATCAACAGCAGCAGCAGCAGCAGCATGAGGTCAGACAGTGGCACAATGACATTCTAGAGGTGGCAAAAAAGTAGTAGGCCACAGAGTGGCACAATGACACAGTGTGTAGGTCACAGCAGCAGCCACATCAGCAGCATGAGGTTAGACAATGGCACAATGACACAGTGTGCAGGTCACGGCAGCAGCAGCATGAGGTCAGACAGTGGCACAATGACATTCTGGAGGTGGCAAAAACAGGAGTAGGCCACAGGGGGGGACAATGACACAGTGTGTAGGTCACGGCGCAGCCACAGCAGCAGCATGAGGTCAACCCGTGGGAGAATGACACAGTGTGCAGGTCACGGCAGCGCAGCATGAGGTCAGACAGTGCACAATGACTTTCTGGAGGGGGCAAAAACAGAGTAGCCACAGAGTGGGACAATGACACAGTGTGTAGTCACGGCAGCAGCCACAGCAGCAGCATGAGGTTTAGCAGTGGCACAATGACACAGTGTGTAGGTCACGGGAGCAGCAGGCAGAGGTCAGACTGTGGCACAATGACATTCTAGAGGTGGCAAAAAAAGGAGTGGGCCACAGAGTGGCACAATGACACAGTGTGTAGGTCTGGCAGCAGCCACAGCAGCGGCATGGGGTAGACAGTGGCACAATGACAGAGTGTGTAGGTCACGGCAGCAGCCACAGCAGCAGCTGAGGTCAGGACAGTGGCACAATGACATTCTGGAGGTGGCAAAAAACAGGAGTAGGCCACAAGAAGTGGGACAATTACACAGTGTGGTGGTAACGTCAGCTGCCACAGCAGCAGCATTAGTTCAGACAGTGACACAATGACATTCTGGAGGTGGCAGAAACCAGAATAGGCCACAGAGTGGCACAATGACAGAGTGTGTAGGTCACGGCAGCAGCCAGAGCAGCAGCATGAGGTCAGACAGTGGCACAATGACACAGTGTGTAGGTCACGGCAGCAGCCACAGCAGCAGCATGAGGTCAGACAGTGGCACAATGACATTCGGGAGGGGGCAAAATCAGGACTAGGCGCCACAGAGTGGGACAATGATACAGTGTGGAGGTCACGGCAGCAGCCACAGCAGCAGCATGAGGTTAGACAGAGGCACAATGACATTCTGGAGGTGGCAAAAACAGGAATAGGCCACAGTGTGGCACAATGACAGAGTGTGTAGGTCACGGCAGCAGCCACAGCAGCAGCATGAGGTCAGACAGTGGCACAATGACACAGTGTGTAGGTCTCGGGCCAAGCAGCAGCATGAGGTAGACAGTGGCACAATGACATTCTGGAGGTGGCAAAACAGTAGTAGGCCATAAAGTGGCACCATGACAGAGAGTGGAGATGACGGCAGCAGCATGAGGTCAGACAGTGGCACAATGACATTCTGCAGGTGGCAAAACAGGAATAGGCCACAGAGTGGCACAATAACTCAGTGTCTAGGTCACGGCAGCAGCTACAGCAGCAGCATGAGGTCAGAAAGGGCACAATCACATTTCTGGAGGTGGCAAAACTGGAGTAGGCCACAGAGCGGCACAATGACAGAGAGTGGAAGTGACGGTGGCAGGAGCAACAGCATGAGGTCAGACAGTGGCACAATGACACAGTGTGGAGGTCACGGCAGCAGCCACAGCAGCAGCATGAGGTCAGACAGTGGCACAATGACACAGCGTTGAGGTGGGTGGCAATACCAGTCCCTGGTAAAGATGGTTGGTGGCAGATGGAGAAGCTGTCAGCAGATGTGTGGCATCAGGTGGGTGGCGGCATCAGAATAGTGGCTGAAGCAGGTAGTTTGAACCCAGACTCATTTCTCACAGTTTGGGTGAGGCGTCATGGCTGATGTAGTCTGACGCCTAAGGCATTGATGTGTGGAAACCCTGGCCGATCCACGCCTGATTCATCTTGACAAAGGTCAGTCATTCCACTTTTTCCGTGGATAAGGGGGTTTCTCCTTGGGGTAACGATGGCCCCCCCCGCACTGAACCCCCGCTCTGACTCCACACTACTGGGGGCCAGGACAGCTTCTCCACTGCAAACTCGGCAAGTTGCGGCACACATCCAGTTTGGCTGCCCAGTAGTCCAAGCGGATTTTCTAATGGGGGTGGCAGAGTGCTGTCCAAGTAGGCCACCACCTGTTGGTTCAGGGTCTGCTCCAGGTCCTGCTGCTGCTGCTGGTGACTGCCATCCTCACTAGGCGGGTGAAGGAAGCTACTCAAACAGTGACTCCAGACTTTGGTTGCTGCTGATGGAGCTGGTACTGCTCCGGCCCCCCCACCGGGCCCCGGCGGCCGCGCCGGCAGTAGTCGTGAGCGCTGAAGAACCCCCCGGTCAGACCTGTCAGAGGAGGGACGATGCCACAATAGGCAGCGGCCAACTGACTACGGAGGATTTCCCTATAGTATTTGAGTTTGTCTTCCCTCTCAATAGCTGGGAAAAAGGCTCCTATTTTGGACCGGTAGCGAGGTTCCAATAGGGTGGAGAGCCAGAAGTCATCCCCCTGCCGGATGCTGACTATTCGGCTGTCACTAGGAGGCAAATCAGCATGTGGGGCCAATTGCACAAGTGACTCGAGGGGCTCCCTGCCTCCATCTCCACTGTATACTGTCCTCCTCTCTTGTCCCTGGGTTTGAAAATCCACTCATTTCACCAGACAATGCATCTGCTCCAATGTCCTCCTTTCCCCCTCCTCCCCCATTTCAGTCCCCACCGGACTCATGTGGCCGCAAGATGTAGTCGCCACGTCTCCAGTCCCCTGCCCAGACAGATTTTTCAGCATGTGTTCCAGGACATGAAGCAGTGGAATGACGTTATTCATCCCGTTTGTCCTGGCGACTGACAAATAATGTGGCCTCCTCGAATGGCCTTTAACCAAATGGGGAGGTGACACGCATGAGCTGCCACTGGCTGACATCAAAGTTAACAGGGGAGACTTCTGTCCGCCTGGATCATCAAAAAATCATTAATGGCCTTTTCTCTGTTCATACAGTTGGTCCAACTGTGCAGGCTGGAATTCCAACGGGTGGAAACATGCATATCAGATTGGG